>JABCKS010025161.1:0-23808 GCA_018851325.1 Termitomyces sp. DKA19 | reverse complement strand
CTTTTAATAGTGTCCTACACTGGCAAGTCTGGTCCCTCATTGAGGGCTGGAACCTTTTTAAAAGGTAGATCCAGGTTAGGTGCAACTCTAAGTGGAATCACTGGAGTAAGCTTTTCTTTCCAGAGTTCTTTAGATTGTCTCTCAGGCAAGGGGGATATTCCTGGAGAAGCTGCCTCTTTCCCCTTTGCCATCCTTGAGTCCTCTAAAAATCTTTAGAGACAGACTTCTGTCTACCAACAGAAATAGCTGTGCTCCTTATATCAACTGGCACACTAAGCAGATTAGTCATCCTGTTGAAACCCTTTTCTAATTCCCCTAAGCAGTCTGATTCTTTATACTATATGCTTTCTAATATATCATCTCTGGTGTCTCTAGCTGCATTTAGATCAGTAGAATAAGTGACTGTATCTGAATGGTCATCTGTTAGCCATCCAAAATACATGCTCACTTGTTTGTTATGTATCTGCACTAGTCTAGCATGAGGAGATATACTAGCAGGACCCCTGGGCAAGGAAGAAACATTGGGTATTCCAGCAAGATGATCCATCCTTTTTGTACATTTGCTTTTATCACTTCACAGTCTGAGATTCTATGTCCAGATTGCCAACAATAGAAACAAGTAACAGCACTCCTCCCAGAAGGTGGAGCTGGAGAAGGTCCCTCTACTCTCATACTCTGGTTTCCTCTGGTATTCAAGAAGGTGTTGTGCATATCCAGCTGGCTATTTTGCAAGATTTGTATAACACTCTGGATGCTCCCCATCTGTTTTCCAATAGTAAGTACTGCATCTTGTAGATGAGCCATTCTCTCTTCTGCCTCCTCCTCTTTGTTGTGTCTGCTACTGCTGTCCACTTTCTCCACTCTTTTTTCCCTAGGACTTCTCAGAGTAGTACCATCTATCAAAGTCCCTACTACTGTAAGCACCTTAGATAAGTCATACTTATTGTCCTTGTGCCTATTCCTAGTAGGATCCTTGTAGTGGCTATATTTGTTGATTAGCCTCTCCTCTATGACATCTACCAAGGTCAGGGTAAAGCATCCTAAGAACTTGTCTAGTAGAGACCCATTCTCAGTCACCTTAGCCAACTTCTTAGCTTCTGCCCTAAACTTCCTGATTAGAGAATGGATCTCTGTAGTGTCATTCCTACTCAGTCTGGCATGTTCTCTGCAGATTCTGTCTAGGTTTGCAACACTACCTGTATCATCTACTGCTTCTGAATAAGACTCCTTAATCTCTTTTTCAAAAGCAGACTAAGTATAGTTATCTTTGAAGGAATCAAAGACCAACCATTCTTGTTCAGTCTGAGCATCCACATACTCTCTGGTAATAAGCAACATGATGAAGACAATGGCAAGGACCTAGTGAATATGGTCAGGAGACTTGAAGAAGAAGTACAGGACCAGATGAATAGACTCCATACTCCTATATGGAGGAAGGTACTCATTCCCAGAACATTTCCCTTCAAAGTTCCTTAGATACATGTCAATTGTACTGACTATCACAATATCCATATGTGCATCATTAGAGAGGAGAATAAAAATCATTTTAGATACTGAGAAAGATATTGACTTCTTTAAGGTTGTCAATGAGCAGCCAGAGCTTTTTGCCTCTGTTACTGGCATAGCAAATTTTGGTGCAGATAACACTGTTCCAGGACCAAACATTGACAAACCACAGATCTGAATTTATTCCCCTCATAATATATGGAATGTCAAGCTTGCCAACCAGTTTACTGTACATATCATACAAAAGTATTCCAATAGGAATTTGGATTTTACATAAGTTGCTCAACACTTTATTGCCCATTTAGACACTCTGAAAAAGGTCTACAATATATACTGACCTCAAGAGATTACAAATGTGGACAGTGCTGAAGCTCAATTCAGTGAAGAGTATCAGAGTATCTATAAGGTCAAGTATAGGAGAAGGAGACAGACAGAGGTATATATCCCCCATAAGTAGAAATTAAGTCACTGATTCTCTAGCAGCTGTATCAGTCTCAGAAGGTAATCTGTGAAGAAATAATAGATGATGTAGGTTGAGACATTTTGTTTTATATAATAGAGCTACTTGGTGTAGATGGGAAAAAGCTCAAACAAGTCTGATGGTGAGCCTCACAAGTACAGGGCAAAAATTCAAATGTAATGAGGATTTCTTGTCACAAGCCTCTTCTGCTTCATCAATAGACATAGAACTACAACCAATTTATATGGCAACCTGCATGCTAGTGCCAGACTGTAAGTCCAATGCATTAGCAACCAACAACTATATACTACAGACATTAAGTGACATTATTGCTTGCCTTCCTCTCAGCTTCTACAATAATACCTGATTTCAAAGCCTTGTCACACAACTGCAAGTCATCCTCAATCCTGAGCATGAGATTCAGCTACCTCATATTTGGTTACATGATTCAGCATAGTTTTTTGTAGACTTGTAATTTCAACTTGACCATTCTATATTGCAAAGTTTTGGTTGCAGCTTTGTAGTGTGTGGCAGTGTAGGCACCAAACAAGTCAACTTGTGCACAGCCACAATTACAATGATGGAAGCAGTACAAGATTCCTCAGCCAATTCAATAGCAATAGTGCTCAGTGTCCAATTTAATAGGGAGTTCTGCAATACTAGTGATCTGTGCATGGATTCACACCAGGTACATCAGTATTTAGTACATATATAGTAGGACTATCTCAGGAAACAAGGGTGCAAAAAGAGAATGCTGAGGAGTCTAATACTAATTAATATTATTGTTAAGGATACTGCTGCAGAGTGTTTCATGCCAATATTCTTAAGGCAAGTGAAATTTAAGATGACAATCAATTTTTATGTATCCTGTATGATCTGTTCTTCTAAACCTCCTGTGTTTTCTTCATTTTTTTCTTAAGCTCTGCTTTTGTCAGAGTCTTAATCCAGCCATCCTTTGTCTGATATGTGACCTTATGCTTCTCAGGCAGGACTTTGGAATCAAAAACATCATCACCTCTCAATGCAGATACATGGGCTGTAAAAAACAAAAGAGACAACACATTATTAATGAAAAGAAAGACAACAAGGACAAAAAAATACTGCAATGCAGTTGTACTTACCTCTCAGCATCTCAAGCTCCTCTTTTAATTCTTGTATGAGCTTTGCATTAGAATCCTCATTTATTGCTGCCTTATTTTTTATCTCTTTTACCTAATTGGCATATCACAATATACTGAGCATCTCCTCATAACCAGCAGGTGAAATAGCAGCAATCATATAATATTTAAGATGTCCATATATGAATAAACTGAATGGGATAAAACAATATATTATTGCCCATTGCTGAGCATATAAGCCAGACTAATAAGAAAGTAGATTAGTATGCACTCATTATGTAATCAGTGCTTTGCTCATTAATATAATAGTGTTTCTAATTGATCCTTCTCAAGAAATATATAAAGAATTTCTGATCTGTCTTTTTTTAGAGACATATAATGTTTTTCCAATCTATTTTTTAAAGAAAAAATAAAGAAAGTTTATTGAAAAACATTCAATATAGAACTTATTCAAAGTAACTTGAGAAAAACCAAAAAATACATGTGACAGCTTTTTTGAGAAAAAGTCTAGAAATACAATATGTGTTTTCTGTATAGTTCTTAAAGAATACAGAAAGAAAGTATTCAAAAATATTTCAAGAAATACAAAAAAAATAAGTATTTTTTCCACTATTTCTCAATCTATACTTGAAGTGTTTCTCTAGAAATCTCTGCCATGCCTCAAAGTGGCTGACAGGCTGCCTAGGTGTAGTTTCAAGTCTGACATGCCTTTGAAGTACTGTATTAGATGGATACCCACATTTCAATGAGTTCTATTGTAGTTGTCAAGGAATTAGAACAGCTATTGGATGGTGTATACAATATCAGGGCATGTAGTGATAGCAATGTATAGTCAGCAATCAGCTAATGATCTGTAAAGTAGTTTTATATTGGCATGCTTCTTCTCCTGTGTCTGAATATCTCAGTTTGGTTGTCTGAGCTTTAGGCCTGGTTGCACAGGGAGGGAAATATGATGGGCTTTCTTCTGTCCAGATTATAAGATTATAAGGTTGACAAAGCTTGTCTGAGATAGTGCAACTGTTTATTTTACTCAATCCCACTTTATAGACATATCTAAGATGTAATGGGAAGTGTTCAGATTGGATATAGTCCAAGTCATGTATATTCAGGCCTTGAAGTAATTGTCTCATCCTTTGAAGTGGCTATAGATAGAAAATCATCAGTATGGACTGCAGCAATGACCATACCTAATGCTATCTTTCTGTCATGAATGCATAACTTGCATAGCAACCTAGTAAACCCCTACACTACCATCTACTCAATCAATGTTTTGTTCCAGATCCTCTGATGAGACCCATCTGTTGCTGAGTACCATTAACAACATCTCTGCCAATCTTATCTCCATAGCATATGACTTGGAAACACATCATGAGGGATCTGGACCTAAAGTCTGAAACAAGATAGTCTTTTGCATGAGATCTTAGCAATCACAAGATTTTAGGATCATAAGCAATCATCACATGCAGCCTAGACTATGGGTCTAGAACAACCAGGCCAAGAACCCCCTTAGCAATACCTGTACTTCACTTTCAAAAAAAAAAAAAAAAGACAACCTCTTATAGATATATGACACCTTGGCTTCTTTAATTTTCTTGATTACAAACATACTTGAACAGCATCTACACTTCAAATACTGATGTATAGTATGCTTGCTTATGCTTCCATTTGATGCTCATTTATTTTTCCATCTGATATATTTTGTATACATTTCTGACATTGTGTACTTATGGGTGGTTACTATTCAAATATCAGTATAGAACCTTGAACATCTTGATAGACATTATTACTTTTAGTGACCAGTTTTCCATTCTTGCTTACATTACTTATAACAGTATAAATACCCTCTGTATATACCTAGTTCAATATGAAAAAGAAGGGTTATAGTCCACCACTGTCTACTGCAGCCTCAGAGCACTCTGCTCATTGTCTCCCTCAGCTTCAGATCTCACTCTTAGTCTTCTTCATCACTGTTAATGGCTTAGCAGCAGCTTTAGTGGACTTATCCTTAATTTAGCATGGTACCAAGTACAGGTGCCTTATAGTGTTATAGTATTTTAGCAACATTAGTGAGTGTAGCTAGCAACTAGTTTTAGTGTCTGTCCCCCAGCTTTCATTTGTTTTGACTTATGTTCTTACCCCTATCCCTCTTCATCACTAGGCCCTCACAGACCTTAGTAACTTCTCCTAGTGATCCTTTACTTAGCAACTTCCTGCTCTTTGCCCCTTTTTCACTCCTTTGTCACATCTTAGCAACATTTGCCCACTTTATTTACTCTTCTACTTTCTACTGCTTAGTCCTCCTTCATATTTAGCAACCCTTACCTTCCACTCACTTAGCAATTACTTTGTCTCCCTCTGTTCTTTCTTTTCTTTACCTTAGCAACTTAGCAATCCTTTGTTAGTATTTAGTGACTTAGGTTAGCATTAGCAACTACTTTCACCTTGCCCTTTCTTTCCATCTCTATACCATGGCTCTAGTTCACTGGGATGTTTACTGACTTGCCCTCATACCTCCTTCCTACTGCCAGCTACCTTATCTGGTTGTCAGTGCACTTACAGGTTGTCCCTCTTAGTTTTCTGCACAGCAGCCAGGCAGTATAGGAGCACATCACCTCCCAGTCTGCTATATTTTGTAGAGTCCTCATATGAACTTGCATACCCAGTCCTCCTTTTTTTTCTCCTCAAACTCTTCCAGTTGTTCCATGTACTGCACTTCATCCTTTAGGAGTATTCCATATAGAAATGCCATCTTTATATAAATTTGGGCCATGTCTTACTGTTCTGCCACTGCTATATGTAGAAAGATGTGCTATAATTCCATGCACACAGTTGGCAAGGTAGTTTTGTTATAATCCTTTCTATACACCTACTCATAGCCTTTAAAAATAAGGTACACCTTATACCTGACTGTGTTTCTGTGCTTGTCTCTCTGAATTTCAAACACAGGCCTTCCTTTTCAAACTTTTTGTCCTTTTGAAATAGCCAATCAAGTTATAAAGTGGTAAACACCTATGTCTTTCAGGGACTTGATCTCCTCCTTATATGCTACCTTCCACTTTGCTGCATCTGGCTAATTCTTTGCTTCCTTCTATGTCTTTGGCTCCTCCTCCATCTCCATTTCTAATGGTTTTAAATGACTGCTGCTAATACTTAATCATGATTAATGTTAGGGTTGATGTTTGAGGGTGCAGGTGCTTATGTATGATGTGTAGGTGCTTGTACCTTAGTTTGTGCTTGTAGTTATGAGTTGATAAGTGGTTTGAGTTGCTTGCATTTCTGACTTGTTCCTTTCAGTTCTCTATTTTCTCACTCTCCTCCTGCTTTCTCTGACCTCCTCCATTGTCTTCTTAAGCCTTGCCTGCAGTCATCCTCCTTCTTTCACCACTTTCTTAGTTAGCTGTTGAATGTGAGTTGATTTCTGAGGTTCTTGCTGTTTGACATTTGGTTCTGGTCATGTTTTTCAGTTGTTATGGTCTGATGTTAGCATTGAATCAGGATTGATGTAGTCAAATTCTCCAAGATCATTGTCATACTTGCTTGGCATCAATGAGGCTGATTTGTTAAGGAAATCTAGAGTGGAGACCAGGAAGGTAGTTGATTGGGTGTAAACATGGTGCATTTCACAGCATTCTATGAACTTGACATAATAAGATTGATAGATCTTTTTGTTTGCTTTGTCCTAGTGTCTATAGGTCTTCAAGCTTTGACTGTACCCTATTAGGATGTACTCTATAGATCTGGGTTTGACCTTTGAATTATGGGTGGGTATAAACACAAATACACAACAGCTAATCTCTCATATATAAGAGTAGTTAGGTCCTTGACCATACTATTTTTCATGGAGGGTCTTTCTATTCAGGGACTTGGTTGAAGTCTTAGTGTGGAGATGTGTAGCAGTTGAGTAGAACTCATTTCAGAGGAGCTCTGGACAATTTGCATCAATCCTTATAGTCCTAGCCTTGCCCTATCAGTATCCTGTGCCTTTGTTTGACTCTTCCAATCTGTGCAAATATGTATAATGTGCTGTGTTCATCTGATATCCCTCAAGTCTTAAGCCAAGCTTTCATTTCTTTGCTTCTTAGTTCACCATCAAAACTGATACAATATTTGCCAATTCTAAGCCCAATATCAGTTTCATATGCTCTCTCCCAAGCTTGTAACATAAGAAAAGCTCTGCTTTTATTCTTTAGGGGAATAGACCAGGCTATATTGCTGTAGTCATCATCCATGCATTGGTCATTATCATCATGTATGTCTGAGCATATAGGTATGAGCTGCCCTGCATCTATAGTTTTTAATGCCTTCACTTACAGTTTTTAGCAGTATGATTTATTAGGACTTTGTTCATTTTGCTCTTACTAAGTTGGTCTCATCTTGAGACCAATGTGTCAGTGTATATTACTAATAACATGGGCTGATATTGCAAATCTGCCAACTCCCTTTATTTATGGGTTTAGAGGCAATGGGTTGAAGCATCATGAAGTCAGATTTGCAAGAGGAGATATGGACTGTTGCTCTTGAGTCAATGTAGAATGAGTGTTTAAAGGCAGTGAGTGCTGTGTCCTGATCTTAATTGAGTGGTACAATCATTGTAGTTTTGTGTTCATTGCTGGTTATTGTTTGCTTGAATTGATGAGTACTTTTAGCTCATCCTCCTCCTTAAGAATTGCCATCCAGCCACTTTTTGTCATCAGCATTGTGGGTGCTGCCCTCTATCTGGTCAATTGCAAGTCCTGCAAAGTCAGTTGCAGAAGTAGCACTACCCAAAGTCTGAAGTTTTCCAAGATCTCCTTCTTCCATGATATAGACCTTTTCTTTTGGTCAAGTAAGCTGCATATAGATCTTTGCTCTGCCCATAGTACTTGTAGCTCCACTGGTGTCTGTCCCTTTTGCCAACTGAGAAGTAGTAGTACTACCTGCTTATACTGTATCATTAAGGGCAGCATCAAAGCCTTGCTTCTTCATTGTACCTCCCTGATGCATGCAATAGAGTGCCTTGTGTCCACCACACAGTTGTCTGCACATAGCACATGTCATGCAGCACTTTGCCCCTGTATGATATGTATGTTCAGGGAGCCAAAGCTTCTGTGATCTCCAATGACCTCTCATCATTGTGGCCAATGCAGTGTTGGTTAATAGTGTGAAGTTCAAGGCTTTCAGCATTATCAGGTTTTGTATGATCTCTATCACCTTGCAGATGTTGTTGGAGGTGTAGGGTGTGCCTTTTAGTAAGTCTTAATCTAGGTACAGTATGTTAGTATGTTAGTTGAATGTCTAGATGTGTAAAATATAAGTGTCATACCCTTAGAAGATGTAACATAATTGAGGGGTACTCTGTAAGCTTTCCTTGTATAAATAGCAAGTGTAGACAAAGTATGGCCTGTGGCCACTGTGGCCCTGACATCAGTTTGTGGCACCTCATTACCTTGTCACATTATTATGTCAGATTTTAACATAAGAAAGATGCCCAATACAACAGGCATGTATAGCAGCATACTCATAGACCTTTACTCTATATTCCTCTCTAGCCTCCCCTATACAGGTAGTGCAATGATAAGGACAATGGCTCATCTTTACTTCATCCTTTGCCTAACTGATTTCAGAGTTGTGCCCTTGAAGCCAACTTTACCCCAAGATTATATTCTGTTTTTCTAAGCCAATGACAAAAAAGACTGCATAGTTTAAATGAGTAAAAAAGGACTAGATTAACTATAGAGCAAACAGAACCAGCTTCGCTGATAGTGCCATCAATGTTATATACTGGAATAGGGTGAGTTTGTGGTCAGGTGTTCAGATGGTGTTTTTCATCAAGGAAAAGGCTAGTTGCTCCACTATTAAGCAAAGCAACAATGCTGCAAGACTACTGGATATTTGTTGTCTCAATCTCTACCTCCCACTACAGAAAGTTGACAAAGGGAGTAGAAGCAACAATATAGTGACAGAGGAGACAGCATTTGCAAGCCAGGACTCTATGTCATTGTCATGAGGAAACTTCCTCAGTCCTAGTCAAGGCTTTGGCTGAAGGGTAGTGTGCATCAAAGAAGGGGCTTACAGTTTTGGTCACAGAATCATATGTAATAGCAAATATATCAGATTCTATGGACAAAGTGGCAAAACAATCAGTACTAGGTTGTTTTTTTAAAATCCTTATCTGACTTGAGAGGAGGGGCATTAGAATCTCTGCTCTCTTTGCTGGAAAGTGCTGCTTCTGTGCATCAAGAAAAGGGGCTCCTGATGCATCCTCAGCAACAAAAAGCTAGATAGGCAGTTCCTTCAGCTTGAATGGGGAGAGGTAGCAAACTTTCAGGCCTTGGAACCAATAATAGGCAAAGTGGCCTGCCTTTCCACATCATGAACAGAGCAGAGTGGTGGAGAAATGCTGACAAGATGCATCCACCTCTATAGGAACTTCTGCTGGCAAGGATTGAGGAGGTGGAGGTAGGGGAGCATATTCAAGGGCAGGGTGAGCAAAGGAAGAATGGAGAGGTGGAGCTTAAGGGATAAATCCTATTCTAGCACTAGGAGAAGAATAGAAGCAAATGGAAGAAGATGAAATGCAATAAAGTGTCTGTTCCAATTCCATAAGCTGCCAGTGTTCTTGAGCCACCTTGTATCAAGTCTCAATGCATTCATCATTTAGTTATCCTTCTGCCATACTGTTGATTTAGTCTATAAAACAGGGGTAGAGTCCACCCCAAAATATGAGGAAAGGTTACAGATTATCAGGATATACAGCCTGCTCAACTGGTGCTTGGAAGGAGTCATAGGGACCTCTCTTTCCTTAACTATGGACTGATCATGGTCACAAAGAGAAAGGGCAGCAGTCTTGGCAGCAAGAGGGAAGAAGTCAGCTTGAAATTTACATTCAAACTCATTCCAACTTGCAAAGCTCCCTATACATCCATTTTTTTTGGAACACTTGCAGTGTATATGTCAATACATGACCTAGCTTCATGTGGGAAAGGATTTATCCAATCTTTAAGGCATCAGAGGCAAATGCTTCACTGCTTAGCTGAATATAGGTGACACAGGACTAAAGAAATTGTTCTTTGGTCTTGCAGTCCTCATCATAAATGTCAGGGAGAAGAGAATGGGGTATTTTGGAGTGTGCCATTGTCATAGCATTGAAATGGGACTAGCAGCAATGTTGCAGGAGGTGTAGGGACTGTCTGGGCAATAGGAGAAGAGAAGGAGAGGTGTTCAGAAGTGCCTGAAGGGAATGAGCAATAGTCTCTGTTGATTAGCATAAACCAGCAAATTCATCAATGTGAAGGATGAGAAAAGCTTAGATAGACTGCACCTGAGTCTGTAGAGCCAGAATATGGTACTAGAATTTGTCCTGAGGGTTAGAAGCATCTGAGTGGTCAATTGGTGGCATTGTAGTAGTTATAGAGGCTATTCAGGTGTGTATGGGTCCCAATGGTGAAGGAGAAACCTTTAGGGGCAAGGTAAAAGCTCTAGCAGCTAATAGAGACTCCCAGACCAAAATGAGAGACTTGTTCTGCTGTAACAACCTCTGGAGGCTGTGGCTCAATCACACAACTGGCAGAAGGCAATTCAAAGTATATTCAGTACTGTACAGTTTCTACAGGAATAACTACTAACTCTAACAATGGGAGACTCAAAAAGAACAAGTCTGAGGAGCTCCCTAGGCCAGGTGAAACACTTTAGAGGCTCCAGAAGCATGGGAGATGACTGTACAGCACAACAAGAAAGGTTGCACCCTAGCCTCAAAGGTGAAACCCCCAAAATGGCAGCCAAATATTCAAAGTCTGATCCAAGAATGGAAATCCCTGGTAAACAGCCTCAATCCCCAGCCTTCAGGCATGTGACCACATGTGAATATGACTATCAGGAAGCCCTTAATTGAAGATACTTGTCACTAGAAAATGAGATGATGGAGATGTGAAGACAGCCTAAAATAAGGGAAATAAGAATGGAGTCTCATATGGACAGTCCCCTGACACAGTCAGCTGTGCTGGTCCTAAACATTGACAATCAGTCCACCATATCAGTCTCGAAGCAACCTGAACACAGGGGGTGCCTCAAGCATCTCAATTGTCATTGGTTTTGGTTGCAACAAGCTGTTGAAGATGGAAAAATATGCCCTCCTACATCCCTACTGAAATTATGGCTGCCAACCTGCTCACCAAGGTGCTTGTAGGAGAGTTCTTGAGAGCTGATGTTCAGTGAGATCTGTGGATACTCCATCAGGTGGGAGTGTTGGGATCTATGAGGAGCACCCACCCACACAGCAGAAACCATGTGTGACCATGAGACTTACTGATCATTTTCACTCTGGATGGTTCTTGCTTTTCTTACTATCTAACTTAAACATCCAGTTATGTAGTACATTGTCTCAGTACATTGTTTCCTAGTTACTTGTCTCCGAAAAGTGTGTGCACAGCGAGAAATCCAATAGCAAGATCGGCAATCTGTCATCAGAAGTACTTACAGGTGTCCGAAACCTTGGACATCATCACGCTTGAATGATAGACTAGAGTCTCCGAGATCGTGTTGATCTAAGCTCCTTGAGTCGTCCGCAGTCCGCACATATTCGGCGAGTTTGACGAGTAGCGGTTGCGCCCATCGCCACCACAGCAAGTGGTTATCGGAGAAATGGCTGAGCGGTGAGCGGTGTTATCGAAGAGATGGCTGAGCGGTGAGCGGTGAGCGGTGTCTGGACAACCTCAGCAGCGGGGAAGAGTCCCCTCGAGCTTTCTCAGCTTCAGAAGCAAAAAGTGGGATTAGATCTGCAGTTGAGTGGGTTGAATGACAAAAATGACTACACGGATACTCATGAGGGATTGAGACTGCTTGTACTGTCATATCACTTCCGAGTTCCGACTCGTAAATGATGATCAATTCTGGGTTACTCTGAGCTCTGACAAGCACAAATCAGCCTTCAGATGCGATATATATATACCTTCTATATATACCTTCTGACTCACCTTCTGACTCATTGGACAACCCTCATCTAGCTCGATGAATGTCCTCATTATAGGAGGCTCCCGCCATACAGGGTACTATTCGGCCCTTCGATTTCTAGGTGAGAACACCACTAGCCGTGAGGAAAATGTTACTTGTATTCAATTTCCCTACAGAGGCCGAACATACCGTCACTTTCCTACTTCGCAAGACATCCGTTTTTGATCATGATGCTCGGATACAGGCGGCTCTCCATTCTGGAAAAGCTCGACTCGTCCAGGGTGATGCTTTAATTAAAGAAGACGTTCAACGTGCATGGACTTCTGCGATTGCTCATGGGAAGTCTGGTACAGTCGATCTGCTTCTTTTCACAGTGGGTGAGTATGATTGAGAATAGTATCCACGTCCTGAATACCGATCATGATGTTCCTGTAATCAGGCGGCTGGCCGAGTTTCAGCCCAAGGAAAGGCTTCGTTCTCTCCCCCCCGAATCTGGTGACACGTTGTCTACTCAATAGCATCACAACTCTCCCAGACCCGCGAATTCGCATCATTGTTATCACTTCAGTTGGTCTCACGCGTGCTTCCTATGCGGGACTTCCCATTCTACTCAAGCCCATGTACTCCTGCATTTTACCACCGTCTCACCGCGATAAAATAGGCGTGGAGCGCCTGATGGCTCATTGTGCTGGCTGGGAGTGGAACGCAAAAGAGGACGGAGAAATCCATCCAGAGATCCTTGCGGCCGATTGGAAAGATACTCCAGGACTCCCGCTTCCAGGCTCGGTCCAAGAAGTACTGGTCATACGCCCTGGGTTACTTACTGATGGAGTGTGTCTTGCGGACGTTGCTGATTGCAAAAAGTATCGCGTGAGCGAAGATGAGATAGGAGGATGGACAGTGTCAAGACGTGATGTCGCGCACTTTATCGCCGATGTCACCTTAAGGCGATGGTCCGACTTCCCGAAACGCCGTGTAAACATCATGTATTAGATTGGTGGACTAACGATTTCTTTTTCCCGTTGCTTTCTTACACCGTCATTGACTCGCATTTATTCATGACTTGCCAACTCGCGAAACGACATCTTACTCTTATCATATGAAGTTCATGCGAGTGCTTGCCGAGGAACTTGGTTTCTCCTACTTCAAACTCAAATCTCAGATAAACACAAATCGGGGAAACATATTGGCTGTACCTATCTATCTAATTTTCCCTTAGTAAAGTCAATAGAATTAGTGATTCAAAAGCTTGCCTTTTGAGACTTATGACAGTCAGAGACACAGTATACTAAATACCACCACAAGTTAGTAAAGTCAATACAATTAGTGACTCCAAGGCTTACCTTTCATTCTTAAGTATTCGTAAATCATACTTACTAGGATTAGTTAGTAAAGTCAATAGTATGTGTAACTATAGGACTTATGATGGTCAAAGACATAGTATATCATATACTAAAAAGAGTTAGTCAAAAGCTAGTTAGTAAAGTCAATAGAATTAGTGATTCAAAAGTTTACCTTTTAGGACTTATGACAGTCAGAGACATAGTCAACTATGTACTAGTAAGAGTTAATCAAAAGCTTACCTTTTATTTGTGACTTACAACAGTCAGACATAATATACTAGAAACTAATAATGGCCAATAAAGTCAATAAAATTAGTGATTCAAAAGTTTACCTTTTAGGACTTATAACAGTCAGAGGCATAGTAAACTATATACTAGTAAGAGTTAGTTAAAAGCTTACCTTTCATTGATAACTTACAACAGTCAGACATGATATACTTGAAGCTAGTGATAGTCAGTAAAGTCAATAGAATTAGTGATTCAAAAGCTTACCTTTTGAGACTTATGACAGTTAGAGACATGATATACTAGACACCACTGAAAGTTAGTCAAGTCAATACAATTAGTGACTCCAGGGCTTACCTTTCATTGTCAAGATTGTTTTCAGCTGAATTTAGTGGGGGTCTAGTCAAAAAACAAGTGAGGCATGAAAAATAGTGTCCACTAAATCACATTTGCATGACAGCAGTGATACAAGGATTATGGTACCTAGAAATCCTTGCCACTAGATAGAATCTTCTATTTCAAGTGTATATAGACCTCAATGAGAATTAATACTCCCCTGAGTTCAAGCCAAGAACAATATTTAATGTAAAAAAAAAAAAAACAATATTTGATGGAATAAAAAAACATACTCAGAAAACATGTTCAGAAAACATAAACTAAACTCTGCTAAGTTACAATTATCCCTACTTGTCACACATTCTTGTAACTGGGTGTTTTGGAATATAAACTAGACTCTGCTAAGTTACAATTATCCCTACTTGTCACACATTCTTGTAACTGGGTGATTTGGTTTTTTTGAGTATGTTTCTTTAATTCCATTAAATATTGTTTTTTTTTTTAACTCAGGGGAGTATTGATTCTGGACTCCTGCTAAATTCAGCTGAAAACAATCTTAACAATGAAAGGTAAGCCCTGGAGTCACTAATTGTATTGACTTGACTAATTTTCAGTGGTATCTAGTATACTGTGTCTCTGACTGTCATAAGTCTCAAAAGGTAAGCTTTTGAATCACTAATTCTATTGACTTTACTAACTATCACTAGTTCCTAGGCATTCAAAAAAGTAATGCAAGAACATTATAGAGTCTGCAAAGACAATTAGGTATGCAACTGACTTGCATTACACAATATCATAATAGAATCATCATCTTCAACAACTCACACAGTCTTACACAACATTTATGGCACCATGGATTAAGTTGGACAATCCTCTCACAAGAACACAACCTGCCTCAACCACCAAATAGATGTGAGTTCTATTTTAAATGATGCAGTAGCACAGGAAATGTCAACAAGTTCTGATGACTAGTAGAATCAACCATACACTTATTACTTATGGCCTAGTCATATACAAACACTAATATTATGCTTGCTTTCACAGATATATAATTTAGTGCCAGAAATTATTGCCCTACGTGACTGGTGACTACTAACAAGGACCCCATCAACCTGTTGCTACAGCTGCTCGATAACAACCAGTCCTGACCCTGTAGGGCAACCGTACACCAGAGCAACGATGTTGATAGGCTAAGGATCGAAAAAATGCCGTTACACGTCCGTGCCGATGTAATATCCATTTAGAAGGGTCTTAAAGGGTCTTGGTCTATCATGCCGCGGAATGTGCCACCCGCGGGTTGTGTCAGCGAAGCACAGGGGTATCTAGATCCTAATCGTCGTAGCACCCTAGATATCCGACATTTGATAACTTTCATTGATCATAACTTCACCGAGATTTCCTTTTTGACAAAAGATCTTGAGTGAGCCAAATATAACACAACACAGTGAGTTCAAATGGCATTTGAAAGCCAGAAGATTAATGTGTTGAGTTCTAATGTCTGACAAATGTCATATTCTCAAGAAGTTAGCTATGATATTTGAGGATGAAATCGCGAAAGGTATGAACATATCTCAATCGGAGTAACGCATAAATACATGTATCTAAGTTTCTCTAGAGAGGGGTGTCAGTACATTGGGATCCTTCTCCGCCCATTCTCGCCTGGCAACTTCCACCCGCTGCAGGGACCGAGGTTCAAAGACAGCCGGAAACTTGAAGGGCATATTTGTGATCTGGGTATATAAAACTATCAGGATGGTTCCCACGAGAGCATTGGTGATGACATACATCTCCATTGAAGGCGGCATCACTATCATCGTATTGAAGTGGTAGACCAGTCTTCGGGTCTTTTGATGCCCGAATATTGAAAGTCCAGAGCATGGCAGCTATATTGATCCACAGCGTTCGCTCCGCAAACGGAACGCCTGGGCAGACTATCACATCATAAATTCATAAATTATGAACTTGGGCCCCAGAGGTATATAAAACCAGATCAGGACACACCTCGCCGACCGAAACCAAAGGCACTCGTCTCGTAATTTGGCTTGAGCTTGCCTTCCGAATCAAGAAATCGTTCAGGCATGAATCTGTCGTGATCCTCGAAAATCGACTGGTCATGCTCGATCGCCCTATTAGGGTTGGTCTAAGAAGTGATTCAGAAACCATACGAGCTCCAGACTCACCAGGTAACAGCCAGTATAATACTGTCCTTTGGAATGAAGTACTGCTCCCCCTGGTATTCAATCACATCATCGGCAGTAGATCGATGAGGGATGCCAAATCGAACTAGGTCTTCATGTCAGCTTTTTGATGTAGAATTGGGAGAAATCAAGATGCCTGCAGGACGCCAGCGGAGAGTCTCTAAGAGATGTTGCCGTGAGTGTATGCCACAAGCATAGAAGAAGCCAAAATTATACCACGGAAAACAGCCTCGACGTAGGGGAGTGCAGGGCGATCCTTCAAGGTCGGCAACCGGTCAGCTCCTACGACGTTGTCCATTTCTTTTTGCGCTGTAGTAATCCAGCTGGGATAACGAATACAGGCAAGGACAAAGATGAGCAAGGAAATTGTAGTCTAGCATGGAGTTAGAAAAAAATCGAGATATGTACGGAGGAGCTATAACCGTTTCAATGGCTGCCTAAAAAGTACATATGTTACCGTGCCCTTTTGAGTCATGATGTTATACCCACTAAGGCAAACAGTTTTACCATATTTCGTTGATCTCCTTCAGGTTTATCTTCCTTGGCGAAAAAGGCAGCCCAGCTGGAAGACAAGCCATTAAGAGATATGGCCAATCCGGGCGGCAGAAGACATACGTTTTCATACCGTATGCCTCCCTCGTGATGGCGTCGTCGATTAGTTTCTTGAATAATGTGTCCATTCGCTTACGGGCCATTTGCGCACGGGTCCGCCAGGGCATCGGCCCAGGAATCAAGTCCAAAAACGGAAAGACGTTGATGATACTGGCGGATGGTGTAGAAAGATAGGCCACCTCGGCAAGAACCTGGGCCATGTTCTTCATATCATTCCACGAGACATTTGACACTCACATCAATGCATGCCTGCAATCCTGGCTCACGGCCGGTCGGGCAGTGCATACCAAATGCTGCAGTTAAGACAGTACTCGAGGCGGTTCTACACAAGTCTAATAAAATAGCGCTTAATACAATCTTTGTGGAAAATGTACCTTTGTATATGACGGAACCAGTCCTTTCCACCGTCGTCGAGGAGGTGCTGAATGTTGAGAGTGCTCTCGTATTCTTGCAACGGGGCTGTCTCTCCAGCTCGCACGGCTGACATACTAATGACGGTCAACTTTCGTCCAAGGCTATAATGGTCAGACTCCCCGCTGAACACCCAAAAATCCATGTTAGGATCAACATAGTTCAGCTGATTTCAAGAACAATGATGAGATGTAAAACAAATTAGATACAAAAAACCGACAAAGTAACGCATGACTGGGCGGGATGAATGCTTAGCCGAGTGTTTTTCAAGTAACGCCTTTGCAATTTGCATATCCCCAAGCAGAATCACGGTCTAAAAGTGGTGCATGTTTGATCGGGAGAAAACACAAAATGCGAGAAAGCCCCACGTATCCGGCCAGGTTCAAAGACACAAGGCTACCATATTCTTTAATCAGACGTCTGAGATAGGTCGCCGTGTGCTAAAATACAAAACTCGATGAATTTTGGCAGTTAGTGGACAAAAGGAGTGACCCAAACATACTTTGCCAGGGACTTGTAATAGGTTCCCAAGGAGAGGAAGTCCTCTAGGCCCCGGGGGTAATCGATGGCCCACCTTGGCGTTGAAACGCCAGACATAGGCAAGCCAAAGTGTGACGAGAAATATGCCGGTAGCTGAGACAACGGAGCTGACAGTATTATACAACATGTAGAAGCAGAGACAGAGTTATCAACAAGAAAGGTCCGGTCTATGTGGAGTTCTTAAGCTATTGCACCCAGGAACGAAATCAGGCACTGAGAATTGGAGCAAGATTTGGGCGTCCCGATGAAGACGTTGCTTCTAAATCATTTAATCTGACACGAAGCGCTTCAGGTAATGCTGTAGACTAGGGAATCGCCAACAATGAGGCCTGATCCACGGACGACTCGATCCCGGATCAAATTTACACAATCTTCTGTGTCAAGACTGCTCTAGCTATCTGACTAGTGCTTTTCCCAAAATCTATTGTAACAGACTTGAAAAATTTCTATACAACCATTTTCCAGAGTCAAGATGCCTTTAGAAATGTCTCGAAAACTCTCAACAGAGTTTGTTTTTCGACCAACTTGAGTTCAGGACTTTCACAAGCCGAAGCCAGCCGTCATTTCATTCAGACCCCGCTCAGCCAGCTATCCAGGACTGAGAATATGGGGCAGAGCTCAAAGGAGCTTGACAATTCGTCATATCAGAGCTATACATATCTAAGCCTCGCAATCTGCGTGAATCTTACTAACTTGTTGCAGGACATGTCATCTGGAAGACCCAAGTTTCCCGGTCGAAATTACAACTGTAACATTTCTTTTGTCATCTATGCTAATAATCCACTCTCTCGGTTAGAAAAGATCTGGCATCCGAAAAAATTTGCAAGGATACGGGGTTCCAGTGGGCACAATTGACAACGCGGGTAGTTGGTAATACTAAGATAATTGCAGACGAAGAGAGAATGGGTAATGAGCGGTGATGACTCGTAAATATGATCTGGTACAATCTCTACACGGGACTTCGGCACTTTCCCAGATGCCTAAAGGCTCTTATGTGCTTGCCCGATGGAAAACTACCGGAGTCATAGGCAATTGGTCTAATCATTATCTGAGGAATATATGACGGTAAGTACTATATCGAGTAAGCGATCGAAGTATTGTAAGATTTTGTAAATGGAAAATATTACGGAAAGTCGATTGAATGACAAGTACTTAAGTAGTTAAGGGTGGATTGAGAACGAGTGAGTTATAATACATGTGTATATCGTGTACATGCTTAAACTAGAGAGTTCGGAACCTTGATATTTGCGATGAAACTCCTTTAAGCTTCAAGAATCATTATTCCAACTCTGTTCGCTTCTCAATGTAAACGACCTTCCATACTGAGTCCCTTCTTCCCCATTTGGTTATCTCATCTAATAGATCTATCTTATCTAATGCCTTTTATACCTGCGTGTGTATAAGAGTTTCTCAAGGGGGGAGAGCCATGAAATCTGATAATTTGAGAGCATATCATGCTCACTATTATTCCTGCCTTAATTTGGCGATGTAAACGCTATTTGAGAACCGCATATTAAGCTTTTCCGGCATTGATATCTTCTCTTCTTAGTGCAATTTCGACGAGAATTAGAGGAATAGTATTGGAAGGGGCGTGGAATCGCTCTTAAAAGGTTTAACCTTTTTTTTTTTGAAAAAAACAGATCTCTACAACCATGCATATAGTCTTATCGCATTTTTATGAGTTTAAGCTTCAGAATTGTCAGTCGTTTCGGATAATTCTATTTGTGAATCCCTCGAAAGTTATATGAATCCGACATATCCTATCGATAAGTACTTAACCAGGAGAATAATGTATAATTTGTCATCTAGGTCACAATCAGTCACATTACATGATATTCCTTAGTCATCGGTCACTTGCGTCGCCGATGCACATAGACTACTAACTTGAATATGCGCATGATATGACCACAGCTGCATAGGATGACATGTCGCCTTCTCCAAAGCCCAGTTGCACGAAAGGGTATGCCAAGAACTCAACATTTGACAGGTGCTTCTGGAGGCCACCCTCGAGGAGGCAGTATCTTGAGGTCACATCAGGTAAGGAGGAAGACCGTTGAGCGCCATACTGGCCGTAATCATGCAATCTGCCTTGATCTTGTTCAGGACTAGCCATTTGAAGTCCCATACGTCACGGAATGACAGTTTATATGCATTCATGTACTAGAACAAGATGCTTGTCTTGTCTGCTGCACAGAACATGAGAGTATACCGAATTGACTTCGTTCACATTTGTGGGGCCGGAACTTAGGGAGAGTGATTTTTATCCGTTCCGCAGGGGGTAGGGCCTACCTGTCAGGCACTTGTAGATAGATAAGCCCAGTCATTGGAAAACAAAGGCATCAACGCCGATAACCGCGGAATTTGCAATCCCTGTCGGACAATCTCATTTTCAATGACAGTCACCACTCTCCCTGTCAGTTTTCATTCCATGGTTAACTTCCGTTTCCAACAGCGAAAAGCAATATCTATCTTCCAGCCGGAAAAACCTTTTTCTATCTTTGGTTTCGGTTCGACATTTATGCGGGAAGCTGTTCCCTCGCCTCGCGCATCTCCTCCGCGAGCACGAGATCCGGATCACGACCCTTAACTTCCGGAAGAAGGAGCGTGAATCCTTTACCGTGACAGGTGTCAGTACAAGAATTAGGATAGAAACGTCCAATGACATACCAGCGCCAGCGATACAGCATCCGAAGAAAACTAAGATAGGTAGAGTGACGTTAGCCGCGTTTTCATAGAATAAAAGACAAAGAAAAAGGCGTCTCACTCCATAGCACGGCCGGCGTACCGATCTTTTTCGTGAGGGTGTTAAAGGCAAGCGCAGAGATGATCGCGCCGGCCTTTCCGAACGCAGCGGAGAGGCCGTGGGCAGTTGCGCGGTATCGTGTGGGGAATACTACGAATGTTGTGGGCGATTAGCTCGGCACTTTGTCCTATGAGAGTGAAGCGTACCTTCGGCGGGGTAACACTTTCCATAAGTCAGATATCTCAGCTAAAAGATTGAAGAGGATCGATGAACTCACGTATGAGGTGCTGGAAAAGAGATATAGTTCAGTAAGATGAGATAAAGATGGATGAAGACGAGGAAGAGTACGTACGTATTTGCACCCCAGTTGAAAAAGAACTGCAGGATGTGTCGTCAGTCCAGCGCGTCTGTGAAACGAAGGTGAGGAAAGGAAGCAGTGTACTTACCTGCAAGAGCGCAAAGCATACAATGAAGCCTACTGTGCTCAATTCAGTGAATTTTCCGGCAAGGACAGCGACTGGCGAGCATGGGTGAACGATGAAGCCATTGAACTTCCAAAGAAGATGGAGTAACTCACGGAACAACGCAGCAAGCAAGAACCCCTGAATCTGAATCCACTTGCGTCCCATGACCTCGATCGTGAGGATCGATACCCAATATCCTGTTCATGTGGAGTCAGACGAACTCATACTTAGCCTAGCTCCAAAGCCTTCGAGAGCGAGAAATGAGAAAGGAGAAACGTACCAGGCACAAACCCAAGAGCAGTAATGATGATGTTACCCGTTGAGATCTTGAACATGCGGTGCCAAGCTGTGCCGGATTTACCATCATACCCGATTTGTTGGAGGACAACGTTTTGATTGAGGTTTATGCCATAGAACCTAGACAGTGTCAGCAAAGATCAAGAGCGCATAGCAGCAAAAGCTGGGAGGAGGGGAGTGGAGGAAAGTGGAGGGGGCAAAAGGGGGAAGAAAGCTCACGCGACGTCGAGAAGGAACCAGCAGACACAAGTCCCAATAAGTATCTTGGCATGCCTCCATTCGGAGAAGTAGACCACGAAATCTTAAGTCTTGTCAGGGGTATGTAGGGGTATCCCACTGGAGTGCAGACCAACCTCTGAAATGACTCTTCCCTCCGTCTTTCTCTTTCTCATTCCCCTGCGAAGGTTCATCGTACGCTTCGCTGGAAGTTAGTATGTCCGACGGGTGTTTACTGTCTCCATCCGTATCTTTTTCTTTATCTTTGTCGACGCCAGTGGGCATGTCATTGCTCTCCGCACTCGCACTTGGACTTGACGCTGTAGCCGAAGAAGTCTTGGACCACGTCGTTTCCTGACCCACTACCTGCGCCTTCTTGATCGCAGCGAGGGCGTAACCTTCTTCCGCGGCGGACGTGGCGTTCTTAAGCTTCTGCGATGCGATGAAGCGATTTGATTCGGGGAGTGTGAGACGTTGATAGAGTGTACCAAAGGCGGGGACGAGGGAAACGCCTACGACGATACGCCAGACTGGAAATGGAAATGATAAGATTAGAGATGACAAAAATAAACAAAGTGAAAGTCGGTACGGCACGCACCTCCATCGACCTTAGACGTCTTCCCCTCGACATCCATAACGTGCTTATAACACGCAAGCACTACAATCGTCACCACACTCCCCAGAAGACTCCCCCATCCCTGATTGGAAAAGATATACGCGAGCATAGTGCCACGCTTGCGGAGGTTTGCGCGATCTGAGGTGACGGACGCGGACATAGGGTAGTCGCCACCTACGCCAATGCCTAGGATGATGCGGAAAACGCCTAGGTAGATGAGGCTTTGGTTGGGGCTTAGGCTGCCCGTGGGTGTTGTCATTGTGAGGATTGTAGCCAAAATAATGAGCATGAGTTCTTTGCCGTCTGTGTGGGGGAAGGGTCGGGGGATTGGAAAGAGTATTAGATGTTAATGGAGAGGAGGCACGTACAGATGGCTTTGCGACCGAGGGCATCAGCAAGGTATCCTGGTGTAGTGGTTGGAGTAGGTTTGCGTGGAAAGAATGTAATGACGCACCGAACAAAAATTGACCGATGACACTTCCAATGTTCGCACCGGCTTTCACGAAGCCCTCCAAGTTTGCTGGTAAACTATGTCCGCCGTACAAACGGTATTGGAGCATAGTCGCCACGGGCTATAGCATGGTCAATAAAACCATTGACAGACGATTTTTATTTCGGAAGGCTTGACTGACGTTGATAACAAAAAGATCATAAGCTGCCAAGGAGATTAGTTACACTTCTATCGCGATAGGTTCATACCATGCACCATCAAGGAAAAATCCAACCTATAGCTCCTCAATCACATCGTACTTTTCACGTAAAACAACAGACGTACCCCTGCAACACCAAGCAACTTGAACTCTGACTTTGTGAGCATGAAAGCTGGCTTCTCCTTCCCCCCTGAGCGCTCAAACTCAGCGAGATCTGGATTATACTGAGCAGAATCTATGCGAGCTAAGCCCTGACCATGGAAAGGAGGATTTTGCTCGACCATGACGAGTCAATTGAAAGAGTGAAGTAAAATGTAAACTTGAGTGCAGGCGTCCTGCGGGGACTGCAGGCAGGCCTGAGAGGGGAGCGAGCGAAAAACGAAATTGCGATCGCGTGCCGATATATATAAAATGTTCTTTTGATTATTTCCAGATCAAGTCATATCGTGAGCTGGGCCGGGATCCCGATGCATGTTTCGCGGAGCTGATTGCGAGTGTTTTTCTCACGATTTTTTTTTTCGCCTCGTAATTCATTTGACAAATGCTGAAGCGTAAGATAGCCACGCACGTTCGTTGCTTCACCGTCTCACATTTGAATGACTCTGCTTCCAACAATTGTAGCTTTGCGCGGGGGGGTTATGAGGACACGTACTATGCTCGTCTGTTTGCATCGCGGAATTATGTATTGATCAATTGAACTGTACTCTCCATTCGCTCTCCCTTCGTTTTTCTCACAGCTAGGGCTCACAAGTCGATCAATTTTCGACATGAGACCGTCACGCTCGTTATAATATCGTACCAGGGCCCTTCTGATCTCCGTTCGGTTCTGGAATACTGCCGTTGTCATATTCAGATTCAGGAGTTCACATTTGTACAACTATGGATTGCCTGCAGCTGCGTTGTTGGTAGATGAAATAGAAATTGTGACCGCTCTGCAGCTGACATCTTCGACACTATCCAGTGGCTGCGGTCAATTGGAAGTTGTGATCAGACAAACTGCTATGAAGCTGAAAAGCAAATGCAGTTGTGCCCTGACGATGACCTTGTGACATCCGGAGATAGACGAGATAAGATCAATGAAAACAAAGTCCAGAACTATATATTTGCTCACGCAGTTATGCGAAGCTTTAATATGACGAAGATTG
>JABCKS010025160.1:3154-23864 GCA_018851325.1 Termitomyces sp. DKA19 | reverse complement strand
TAAGTAACCTCACAACTTATATACAAATTAAATAACAAATAATTAGTAATAATTGTATAATATTAATAATTGTATATTAAGTGTTGTAACATACATGAGCCATTACATTGGTCCAGTAGCAGGAAGGATCTATAGTAGACAATAATACACTATGTGTCATAATGGTGTACCTGCTGGGCATGGGAGCCAAGGCAGTGAGGGAGTCAAAAGGGGCCAGGTAATCCAAAGGTCAGCTAGATAGAGGTGCCAATCCTCATAGACTAAGCTAGGCAAGGGTGGGACAGTTATAAAGACTAGTCTCCTGACATTTATTCCCTTACAGGAGAGGGAAATCTATCTGCTAAAGCAAATGGGCTGTACCATGAGTGGGCATAAAAAGTACTAATCAGCAGGTGAACAAGTCAATGGGTGTTCACAGCCAATACCTATTTTAAGCAGCTTACCCAGGCCATCTATTTGACATTGTATTTAAAGTAATATCCAAAATAAATTAGACAGCCAAAAGAAGGAAAGTGCCTCAAGTAAGATTGTGGTGAACAATAGAACAAGAATTTTGACTTTCAAGAATCTGGTCAATGCCTACAACTCACAGTCCAAAAGAAGGACAGTAAGGCGTCACATCTGACAATGCTTGCAATGGCCCATACTTGATGATTATTATATATAGATAATAACAAGCCTATGTTCATGTGATTCTCAACCATGGCAATCTGTAATATTCTCACAGAAATAAATCATTACAGCAAGTATGCTAGACAAATCATGTCTGATGCGATGGGTTCATGTGGAATCATAATGAACCGATCATCATTGGTTCCGTGGCCGTGACTTCGATTGACCAATCGGCTCTGGTGAACGCCGAGGCCCGGAAATAATATCTTGGCCTTTGCCTCTACTCTCAGTCATTGCACCCGGACCGCCTAGGACGCTAGCGATGAAAGTGCATCATGGCTCTTGTCTCTGTCGCGCTATCCAATATACCATTACCGGCGAGCCCTTTACCTTCTATGTGTGCCATTGCACCAACTGCCGTAAATCGTCGGGCTCTGCATTTTTGTCGAATGGATTCTTCAAGAAAGAAGTGCGTCACATCACTCCCTTAGTAATTTAGATGATCAATCTGTATTCGTCCCCAGCAAGTCAAAGTGACCAAAGGAAGTGACCACATCAGAGTGTATCGCGATATGGACACCAAGAGCGGCGCGCCACTACTTCGGTCGTTCTGCCCAACGTGCAGCGCATCCTTATTCATTGGGAACAATAAGAACACGCTTACGATTGTATCGCTCGGGACATTGGACGATGAGGTTGACTGGGGTGAGTAGATCTGGCAGGTCATTCTGTCGTTTGGCCACTTGACATCTTGCCACATTACACAGTTCCTCGTGGAGAAAGTTTTACCCACTCCAAGAGACAGTGGGTGGAGAAGTTACACACGGAGCCGAAGAAGAAAGCTAAACTTTGAAGCTCCTGACGGCGAAGTACCCGACTACCAACACGTGATCATATTTTCGATATGTCACTGAGTACGACTTCATGTGTACCAGCTTTCGCGAAGGTTCAAATGCAAACTTACTTAGCGCATGGGTTGTTCAAAGTGGACTGGTGGCCATCCATGAACTTTGCCTCCTCTGGTCTTCGAAACGTTCCACAGTACCTAAGCACCTACTCAGACGGACGTGAGCTTAGAAGAGGTTCTGATTTTCCTTTTGTCCGCATACCCAGACGTGCACTGAACTTCCTGCCTCAAAACTATTGTTTCTTTTACTACTTTTATTCGATTCAAGGTTCCCCGTGTGACACTGAAGAAGTATTCAAGCAACCGAGCCTACCACCTTCAAGCTCCAAGACCTTAGGCCTCATGGCATCACGATAACAGTAGCATTCTGACGTTTCTGGTTGATCGTGTCCAGGATGAGTATTCTCTTAATCAACTCACGCGTCGACTAGTCTGTGAGTGGTTCGATAGCCTGCATGTGTAACTTTTTTTTCCCTATTTCCCAAAGAAACACAACTGCCTTCCATTGATTCATTGTTGCCATTCACTATTTCCACTTGCCCATCACATCACCAAGGGAACCTGAGGAAAAGCTTGCTCTGTCATTAATGTGTTTCTTAGAGATCAGCAAGGTTGAAGGAAAATATGGACCTTATTCATGTATGTAAATCCCCGGTACTTGCCCATAGTTCCTCAACCTCATAGCCTGAGGATGAAAATCCAAATGTTCACCGGCTATTTGTGGACAGTGGAAGTGGGGATGACATACTTGATCGAGGTAGAAGTTTGAGACCTTTGATTAGTATGCACATACTACATAGCCTATGATGTATATGGTAAGTAGCTCCGATGATGCCATTCATCTCGATTTTAGAAGATGGGCCATATATGCATAGTAAAGGAAGGACCAAGGACCGTGGCCACGCGAGGCGTCGGGATGTCACTATTTGTTGACAATTGCCCCTTGAACTCATGACTTTGTACACATCTGTTCTGCCGCAGATTCCCCCAGGCGCCCACAAGCGTCTTGGCCTTCTTCAAGATATAATCGATCTCCTCTATATCGATGATCCTTTCGACCTCTCTAGGTTTTTACTAGTTCATGATGCATGATCGATGATCTTTGATCTCACATTGACAACACAGTTACTCTTCAGCTATAGCACAGCTCTCTGAAGACTCTTTATCCATACAAAGACTTCTCAATCGCCTGGGGTGCATCGAATTTGAGCTTCAGAGTCACCTATCATCCACAAAATATGAGCAACGTCTCGTTGAAAAGTGAGTACCTATCAGCCCTCTCCTGACTAGCGACGTCCACATCTGAAAATCATAGGTGGAATACTATTTTAGAAACTCGGAAAAATGAAGAAGAAAGTGCTGTCACACTGGAAAGGCGCAAAGAAGATTTTGTGCGCAAGGCGAAAGAATATCACGAAGAACTCAAAACTGTATCGGTATGCCATGCTCGCACGCTTTCTTGACCCCTCAATCTCTGATATTGTGCATTTAAAACAGAAAAATATGCTTGAAGCTCCTCGTATCACCGTGACACGTCTCAAAGAGCAGGAGAGGAAGAACAAGGAGAAAGAACAGGAACTCAGAGACAAACGTGCCAAGATCAAGGCATTCAGGGGCCTACCTCCAGTCAGTCATTCCACTCTTGATCTCTTTACTACTACCTTTGGCCGACCGCCCACAACCTATAGAATTTGCAATTGGCGCGACACGAATTACGACAGGCTCGGCATGAGTTAGAGAAGCTCACCCGACTCCGTGAAAGACTCCTTGGAAGGATGGCTGAAGGGGTCTTTTGAATCTCGCGTAACTACTGCTTTCAATGGCGTTAGCTTGCTGTGCATATGTAGCCCTGGTGTTTCGTAAAGTCTCAACGCGACCTGTCTGACTGCCGAATCCTTCATTTCTATTATGCTTGGCAGGATGTCAAGAGTTCATCACATTCAACATTGCATGAACACAAGGATCAATAGGCAATTAAGAGACTACGTGTACTAGGGTGCTTTACCACTTCTCCGGTCTAGTGAATTCAGATGAGCGACTTCCGGTTGAAAGATCAAATTTTACCCTTACCCGAACTTTTGACCTGGAAGAAGCACTTTGACAGGAGTACCTTTGGAATCTGCACCGGTGAACGGTACCTAGGTAGGCGCTCAAATCGGAAATCGATCAGAACTACGAGAGAAAGTTATTCTCAACTGTGTTTCTGGCAAAAACAATCGCTCCAGATCTGAAATATAAATAAGAGGTGAAGTTCGACACTCACCCCCACCAAGAACCGAGCGTCGTTGCACCAATCTATCGGTGCTCCAGTGTCTACGGAGAATATCGGAGAGTTGTGAACTTACTGTCCCGTTCTGAGGAAATTGGAGGCTGCCGATGGTATTTATGAGGCGCCGCAATAGTTGAGGAGTTGCTTCACGCACGTAAAGAAAATTACAAGGATGGAGATAGCGACACCGGAATCCAACGCGGCAGATAGGACATCTATATGCTCACTTGAGAGCCAAAGTGAAATTTCAAGTTACGATCTTACAATTATACTTTGTCCACCAAGAAAAGTGGCGCCTATGAAGACAGGGTGAGCGGTAGCTAAAACTGCTGAGAAAAGTAAATTGAAAATTTGCCTCCTGATCAGGTACTGGAAGACGAAGCCGACAGCACTGGTTATGGTCATTAGAAACGCTCCGATTTCGAGGACAAGATCTACTAACGCCCAGGGGACATAATTTATAGCTGTTGCAGGAGGAATGAGCCCAGTGCCGTTGAAAATGACCGGACTATGAAAACTGTTAGTGGTACCCCTACAGTAACTCACCTTGCTCACAAGCTATAAAAGTCAAGTCAAGTGATGGACTAACGTCGAATAGAAGACATACTTGATATACCGCAGGAAGCTATCGGGGTATTTCTTACTCAAGAACCATGGAATAATGGGTGCGATGGTGCCGACGAGGAAGAAGAATACAAGTGCTATGAATGTTAATCACGACGGAGAGACGTCACATTGCGAGGGATGTTACGGACCGCTAGTATATTCAGAGTATGGTCAGCAAAAGCGAGGGTAAGTGAAATACTTATGAGCGCACTAATATGTCTGTCCTTTCGAAAACTGCAGACCAGGCCCGATCACGCCTAAAGTGACATTTATCGACTCGAAAGGTATTAATGAATGGCACCACATACCCCACTAAAACATAACGACACTGTGAACACATGCAATTGGATACAAGCAGAATATACACACAATAATGCTCGCTGTCCCGAACACTTGGGTGTTTGGGCAGATGAAACTAAAGCAAGACACTCAGACGAGGAAGCCAGAATACATGACATTAACATTACCCATCTTTCTGAGTCGGAGAGCACATTCCTCTGGTTGGAAGTTAAACATTGTATCATCGGGGACAAAGCCGACAAGATGCTCACTTGATATTGGTGAACATCCAAGCTTGAACTCCTAGCTGGGTTGTCCCTGCAACAACCGCAGCAAGGACCTATTATTATTCAGTTGATTGGAAACTTTCAACTCTGTATACTGGTGTCCAAAAGTCAAGATACTTTCCTGTCCAATGAACATGTACTTGGGTGGAACTGATCGAATAGTATTCAGGCTCATGATCAGTCAAATGCGAAGGGTCTCTGGAACCATTGTCCTGTACCTTTCATATAATGTCCGAGTTTGAAATCCGAAGTAAAGGCCAGTGCTTGAGCCATAGTCTAACACAAACCGGTAAACACATACGCCCCTTTCAGAGGCGAGATCAGGGTCATACAATGTAGCCCCACGTCTTGAAAAGCATCATCGCTACGGGATGACCTGGAAGTGCATAACTACTTGGAGCATTGGCTTCGTCTGTCTTTCAATGGTTCAATTGCGCACCCTATAACCAACTCTGTGATGACACTACGGCACGATCAGACTGAAGCTTCGATTTCAATACATCAGCTGATTCACTTAAGGCCGATTTGTTGGTTCGTGATAGCTTGTATCATCCCGATTGGAATGACATAGGTAAATGCTTTTCCGTTGTGAGATCCAATTGGAGCATATTCACTGCCTAATGCGTACCGATAACAAGAGAGAGAACGAATGCCCATACAGGCATTTCACTGTAACGCTTCAGAATTGCTTGCATCATGCCATAGTAGAAGCATGCCCCACCTTGGCCAGACTTCAATGCTGATAATTCCCAAAGTGAACATGCTCAGGAATATGACGAGGTACCACCATTCGGGAACTATCACCAGGCAGTCATAAAGTCACGCTCGCGGAGTGTGGAAGACCGCTATTACCTTGAGGGTAACGCGACATGAGGCGAGCATGGATATCAGGCTGTTCACTCAAGGCACGGCGTGATTGAATCCAGATTTGTTTGCGGAAGTAGAGAAGGGTATGGACCAGAGTAGCTATGCTGCAATGAGTGACAGAAGTCGTTGGAGGCAAGCTATAACACACCAGTAATTGATGCGAAAGACAGTCTGGTATAAGACGAAAATCAGTCCCAAGTAAGCACGAAGGAGCATAGAAGTATACCCATAAGAAATTGCAAACGTAGTACTATGTTCATCAGTAGGTCAATGCAATTAAGAAGGAAGAAATTGACAGACGATATGAAAAGGGGGCTGTACGCACGGTACGCCTCAAGATCAATGGTCAGTTCGGGTGTAAGAATCCGTGTCACATTGTATTCATTAAGTTGATTGTCGTATGACGTCCTCGAAGAAATCCTGGAAAAATACAACGATACATTAGGTGAGCCATTCAAAAGGATCTTATGACACCCACGCACGGCATATACAATCCATACCACGCATTCGTGAACTACGATCACATAATCTAAACGGGCCAGAAATCGAGCGAGAAATTTCTCACATGTAGTACAGGTGTGAGGAACCCTGACTATCGCTTCAGAAAAAGATCAGTGAGTGATTTGATCACGTACAGAAAAAGAATACGAATCCAGCAAAGATGTTTGCTTCGGCCCACCCTAAGAATCAGATAAATGGTCATAGCCGCGCAAAACTGGAGAGCACGGACAGGGAGTAGCCAAAGGGGATCCGATTAGCCAAAGGGGATCCGATATATCTGGGTACACTGGATTCGAAACAGTTAATCGCCGAGTACTGGAAGTCACGTACGCAATCTGACTCCAGTCAAATGTAATCACCGACATTCCCTGGAGCTGCTTAAGTTCGATGTATATCGCGATGAAGTAACATACCATTCCATGGATGTATCTATAAGGATGATTTCGATAATGATTCGATATGAACTGGACCGCGGACTCACCCGAAAAGGGCAGCGATGGCTTTGCCCAGTCATGGTCAGGTGTAGCCGAATGTGGTAGAGGGAATGATCGAGGCAACAACTTACTAGGGTCCTCAGGGCGAATCCAGCTTACCCAAGAGAAGTAGGAGAGGGCCTGAACTATACACGAACTTGTCAAAAGATCGACAAGTCTCATTTGTATGAGGGTGCCCACATAGATAACCAGGGAAGAAGTCTGCGTCAGCCAAACGTCAACTGGAGGTTTTACTGAATGCGGCGTGGCTTACACCAAGTGAATGACCCAATGAAGGCGTACAGGAAGAACTTTTCACGACTTAGCCCTCCTCGGGTTCCGATACCGGCATACTGGGTCGAATGAAGCGTGTTGAATAGCGCGCAATTGACAAGGCTGAGGGGCCAAATCATGGACGGTGGTGCCACAAGAAAACGCCGCGCAATGCCGCCAATGGAGAAACCAATGAGTTGGGTGGACATCACGATAAACCATTGGTCTGCAGCGCATTAGCGAGAGATGATTGAAACCGGGGTCAAAAGACTTACAGCTGAAGTTATATATCTGATTATAATAAAATCGTTGTACGGCGATGATGTCAGTGGCGTATGCAGATTGAAACCCCACAGTAGCCTGACTCGAAGTGAGATTCCGAAGTTAATATGAAAAGAAGGGTATGAGACCATAATCTATATTTCATGTTCCGTCACTAGCATGATACCACAAAGGACACCGCTCACTGTGATCAAAACATGTTCTTTCACTGTGAATGGACCAGGATTCAATCGTAAACCAAAGACGGTCCAATCGGGGACCCATGCCGCTGCTGCTCGACCAATGGGAAAAGAAAGTAATTGTGCAACGATGCCGGTGACCGTGACTGCAGGAAACCTGAAAAAGAAAAACTGATTGACTCCAGGGATGATTACCGCCCAAAGTATTCCTATAATCCATGCACGAGGTGTTGCAACAGGCATGTCTGGGTCATCGGTATTGGCAACAGCAGATCGAACCTCTGGGTAGGGGCTGTCATCCTCCAAGGTGAAATTTCCCTTATCGAGGTTTGGATCCTCAAAATGAGCCCCAGCGATATCCTACATCAATGATCAGCCGAAGCTTTTTGAGTATTTGTGTTGACTTACAGCTATCATTGACTCTTAGAACATAGCCAGTGTGTCAGAACTTGCAGTAACAGCCAAAGAACTCAACGGACCATCAGGATCCTGAACGGCTGCCTCGTTGGCATGTTTCTCGTAATCCCGAGACGTAGACGACTCTTGGAGAAGGACCTGTTGTGGTTCCGCCATAATGAGATACTTAGACGTCTTTAACACTAGATAGGCTACCTCTTATAAGACAGACTTTCGGTCACAAGAGCACATGTCGAATCTTGCCAGTACGATTGATTCCCACTGTTGTTGGGGATGACAGGCATAAGTATAGACATGCCGGGGAAAGATAGGGTGTATTGAATGCGCATGATAAGCGGCCGTGTGATAACAAAATTGTCTGTCCTGAAGGAGAGAGCCTGAGGGAAATTTTGTCCCACAGCGAAGCGATAATAGCCGGATTTCGCCAGATTTCATTTCATCATTGCGTCTGGGTCGAGGTGAAACCACATTGAGTATCTCACAGGATTCCATAAGAAATATCAAGCTGCGAAAGCATACACCTGCTGAGTGGCTTGTTTTATCGGTATTTTGCAACTTGCTGCATGTGCATATCATCAGATAACGGTGTTAAACCCCGGGTCCGGAGAAATAGCTCTTTGAGCTAGTACCTCCACAAAGGCCGACGCCGATGTTCTATACATACTCAGTCTCGTACGTAACGTCATGGGTAGCAGCAAGAGGGCTCGATGGAGTTCCCCTACTAGTTAGGTAATATTCCAGGTGTGTGAAAGGCCGTCTGGTGCGTCCCACTGACATCTTCTGGAAGGCGCGGTAGCCCAATATTCTGGAGAAGGCATCAGAGTCATCGACTTACCTCGAATGACCTTCGAACTCATACGTTCCTTCCGCGTGCTTGCAGTGGCTTCAGGTTCTCTGCTCCAATTCTGTAAATCATATCAGGACGATCTCGTAGTACAGCTGTTTCGAAGTCTCCGTGAGGCAAGGCGACAATCGCGATATTTGCAGCGAGCAAACACCACGCTACTGGAAACCACTAGGAAGGCTCGGTATCAAAAACCCCCCGAAGCGAGCTGAAAACAGCAATGTTTGTTTGGAACAGACGGATATCTGGCGTGAGAAATGGAATTACTACGACAAGTCCAAAATTTCTCTTTTACTTGCAGCCTCCATGTTCTCTTTGCGCAGCGTAGCCCTCGTGTTTTGTTCTAGTATTGTGTTTTTTTGCATGTTACAGATACTCGCTTTTGATAGTCATATTCGCTTTATAACGACGCTCGCGACGCTGGCCAAGTCCAATACGGATACCTCCATGGCTTCAAGGCACCAAAATAATACTCTTGGAATCGCCTCGAGGATCTATGTGCTGTCTCTTCCTGTTAGGACCGATCGACGCCGCGATATGGAACATCTACGGGAAACCCTGGGTCTTCAATGGACCTATATAGAAGCCATCGATTCACAAAATACGATTGTCGAGAGGATCATGGACTCTGTCAGGCTGCTACGACAAATGCGGACTTCCAATTCTGTCTTCAAGTGGCCTGATCAACAATTCTCCTTGAACGAACGAATCGATGTCTGGGATCCTGCATTTCTTGCACCTTCATCGACACACTCAGGCAAACTTTCTCGATCTCGACCTCTAGTCTGTGCAACTCAGAACGATACGATTGTTCCGTACGATCCGAGTCTTCCGGAGCACAGACTTCTCACTGCCGCACGCATTGCATGCTGGTACTCCCACTTGTCGGTCATATACGGAATTGCCAACGATGTTACACTTCGCCCCGATGATGCTGCCATCGTACTTGAAGACGACGTGGATATGGAACAAGACATCCATCAGCGACTACGAAACGTTTGGTCATTGCTCCCCATGGATTGGGATATCGTCTACCTAGGTGTGTCTAGGACAGAAATATTCGGCTTTTCTTATGATATCAACGATATGAACGAACTCTTCAGGACATTGTTGGTCGGATGAAAGTGCTAATAAGCCTCTGGGTGGCTACTTGAACTCGACAATATTCAATGTGACAGATTTTAATACCCACATCCATCCATCCAATCGCCCTTTGTGTACTCATGCTTATGCTCTGTCGCGATCTGGAGCGCGTCGCCTACTTCTTCACCTGCGGCATCCATTCTTTGCTTATTCTCGTTCTATTGACAAGGCTATTTCTTGGTTGATCGAGAGCAGCCGCCTCAAAAGTTTTTCGGTTGTGCCGAGCGTCGTTATTCAAAGAAAAGTAGGAACGAGCGATATCATGTCCGGAAAAGGAAGTGAATGGAGGGCCAAGCTGATCAACGGAGTGTTTGGAACAATTTGAATCATACGTGAGGTGGACAATTGGGGTTGATGTGGAAAAGCCGGGGAATGTAGACTCGAGCCAGTCGTTTCGGAAGTTTGAATCGACGAGTTTAGTCACAACTTAAAGTCTTCTTGCTGAGACTCTGAGCCTGTGAAGTGTGCGTGGATGCGTTGCGGATGATTCTAAAAACGGATTAGGCTATGAGGCCAAAGCGCCTTGTCAAGATAGAAACGCAACATAGAGGTGGCAAGGGGTTGGCAAGATCGTCTGTTACGAAAGGCTGGGCACATCGGTGGTTCGCGACGAGGATCGATACGGGAGGTCGCGGTTACGCGGTCCACATCATTTGAGAGCTAAGGGCGGATACATCATGGGAAGCTGAGCAGGTCAGCGCTCGATTGCCAAAATTGTAAAAGAGATGGCCGATGACAGTTATGTTACAGGAAGAGACGGCGAAGGGGCGGGAGAACACGAGAACTCGCGAAAGAGGCACAGAAACCTTTTCAGGTCCACAGAGACGCACACGATGTGCCAAACACGAGATGACACGAGCGGTACTATCAGCGTCGGTAGTGAAACTCAGTCAGAAGTCGGGGTATTAGCTGACTTTTCTGTATTTGTCATAATTTACGTGTATTACCACGCATTAACTCTGAATTGATTCACTTGCTTTTAACCCCTGAGACATCACGTGCAATCACGTGCACTTGTGCGAACTTGTCCAATGCATATAACATTACCTCAAGGAACCATCTTTTAGGTTTACCCTAACACATTTGCTGTCTCCACAAGGACATGTGAGGTCTTTGTTTGCTAAGTAAATAGCCTTTGTGTTTGCTTGTCCTAGTATGTGCCCAGGAAGTAATTGATAAGCAGCCCACAGTTTCCCTCCTTGTATGCAATCCACAACAGCTATGGCAGAAACTAATCCATCCTTAGAAGAACCACAGGCCCAAAGCCTTGAGCTAGTGGTGGCACCTAGTCTAATTTCTTCTTGTATTGATCCCAATATACTGATACTACTACCTGTAGATAAGACTGGACTATTATATAGGTAGACATGTTGTTTCCTCACTTTGTCTTTAGTCTTCCATTACATGTACTTAGTCAGACTATAATGTGGTCTAAAGGAAGAGAGTGTAATGGACTGACTACATTGTATTATAGACTATATTTGTGACATTTTGTATTTTACTGTATTTTACTATATTTTATCACTATAAATCATTATGTAAGATAATCTTTTTATTTGATACTACATATAGAAATCCTAACAATTGGGATACTTCTGTAGTTGTGTAAACTTGAGACCTCAATACATAACCTAGTTATAGTATCATATTAAATGTAGCTTTTTTATATGCTCAAGATAATTGATATGATTGTAAAAGATCAGCAATAGACATTATACAGTTAAAACATAAGTGAAATTACTATATTCTTTTAGAGTTCATTTGATCTTGATTAGTGTTAGATAGATGGGTCTATAACCTTTCAAAAATCAAATGCTAGAGAGTAGCATGGCTAGAATGAAACTAAATATACTTTGTTATAACTTTTAGTGAAAAAAAAACTATATTGTATATCTAGAATAAACCTAAACTTACTGAGTATAATATAAGTATAAGTATGTCATAAATGAATGTCAAATATACTTTACTTATAATTCTTAATGAAAGAATAAACTGAATTATTATCAATAAAAAAACAAGATTTTAAAGTGTAACTAAATATATATAAGATATATATGGGTAGTATATAATATTAATGGTCTCTATCTTTGATAAGCTATTTTTAAACTTAATAGAGATAGTATAAAAGCAATGTTTAGAGGCAATAGCTTAGTCATATAGCTGGTAAAGAAAGATTCAAAGTATAAGTGTCTATAAGTTTTAGAGGTCTAGCTACTTACTTGGCAGAGAAAGATCCAAAGAAAACAAGTCTAAAGACTTCTAATGCTAGTGTTTAAAAAGTTTACTCTAGTACTTTTAGAAAAAATACTCAACAACAATTTAGTTTAGAGTTCAATTCCAAAACAGAAGTTTCTCATAAATAGCCTTAGTTTTGAGCCTTCTAGCATATGACCACCTCAAAGTAGTACCAATAGATAGTTCTAAATTAAAAGTACTTATCTCCAAAAAAAAAAGAAAATAAAAATGTTACACCAGCTTAGAATAAAAAAATAAGAATAGAATCTAGTATAAATAGTCCTTTGATTAATAAAGACTTGTTTTGTAAAGGTGACTTCCAGAAGTAATAGCTAAGTTATATAGCTAACAGAAGGGAATCTAAAGTATATTAGGGATAGTAAATAACAATACAATGGTAAACTAATCACTTAGTAGAGGGAAATCTGAAGAGAATAAATCTAAGAATCTCCACTGCTCAGTGTAATGTATTAACAAGTGGCAGAGACATGGAAACAACTGTATAGGCAACTAGAAATAGCCAAAGTGCTTATTGAAGGATCATAGAGAGTTCTAAAGGTCTCTGGAGATCTTTAAGGACCTATAAAATGCCTAAGAGCCATCAAACAAGTCTTAGAGGAATGAAAACAGTTAAGGAGAGTCAGTGTTGAATAGAGGCAGAGGTTAAAAAGAGTAATCCCTTGACATTACCTTCCCTTTAGTATGTAGCATCTTAACATGTAGGGTAGAAGAAACCCCAGATTGCTTGGTCTGCCAATGAGAGGAAATAGATTCCTTGAATAGCTCAGGACATATTCAAGTATTATCAGTAGAACTCTCTAACTAGTTTAGATATGTGCACATTCTTCTAAGCTTCTTACAAGATGTCTTCAACTCTAGAGCCTTTCTATTTTACCTTGTACTATAGTTGTCACTGGAATGAATGGCTGTCTAGGATTTTCTTCACCTTGTACTTCTTGCTATTGTTGACCACTACCAGAGGAAGTGAGAGTGCCAGATGTTATCTCAGAATAAAGTCTGCTGAAGCTAAAGTCAGTTTGACTATGTTGAAGACTAGATGGAGCTAGCACATTCTTATAGGGAGCCAGAGTCAATAAGCTAGGGACTTTACTAACTATTCTACTATAAAGGGTCTTAGCTGTTAGTGTGAGAGCTTTTTCAATAGCTGGGTAGTTGTAATATTAGAGGTATCCAAGTAGACTCTATCTTCAGGCTTATACTAAGGCACTAGAGTCCTTCTACAGTTATAATATTATATTATGTTATTTTTTATCTTTGTCAGTACTGTACAGGCTTCCTCTTATATAACCTTTATCTAGTCTACAAACTTATTTATGGCTTTGTTTTCTAAAGGTTGGGTTTGGAGTTCAAAGTTCATATGTGAGTGATGTTCAGTGTCTAAAAAAAAGGACAAAAACTGAGTGACTATATAAACATAATTGTTGTACTAGAATTTGGCATCAGGAAGGAGTTTATCCTAGTTATTCTAGTATTTGTTGCAAAAGAGGTGGTGGTATTGTTTGAGCTTCTAGTTTATATATTTGGTCTGACTGTCAGACTACAAATAGTAAGCAGTAGAGATGTGAAGCTTAATGTTAAGTAGTTAATAGAGCTTTCAGGTAAAGTCTGCCATGAACTGTAGACCCTAGTCAGACACATAGACATTGGAGAGACTGTACAACTTCTAGACATTCTTCTGATATAGGTTAGTGGCATTTATAGTAAAGCAGATAGTATAGGTAAGGATGAAATATACTTATTTACTATAGAGGTTCACCACTACTATAATGGCATTGTAACTATGGGCATCAGAGAGCTCTACAATAAAGTTTACTGAAGTAATGCTCCATTTCTGTGGACATAGACAAGGGGTGCAGCTGACTGAAGGAGAAGTGACATTGAGGCTTGATCTGGAGATAGAGATTATATATACTAGTATACAATCTAATATATTAAGACATTTGGGGCTACCAATAGTTCTGGGATACTAGCTCCAATGTTTTTTACTGACCAGAGTATCCTGCAATCTAGAAGTTAGAGTGCTATTCTACAATCCTTCAGCAAAGCTCTAGGTTGTTGGGTATGTAGATACAATTCTAGAAAGTCAGAAGTCCATTACAGAGAGCCCATTCATCTATATAGATGGACTTAATACTAGTAGTATATCCAGACTTAAGTGTCCTAGCTATTTGAGTGACAAGTTTCTCCTGAAGGCCATTCTAGTTTCTCCACCTGATGTTTCAGAGGATCTCTACCTCTACTCCCTTAATAGCTAAGTCTTCCATAGCTCAGATCATAAATAACTTACAAAGTCAGAGCTGTTAGCTTCTACCTGAAAAAGGAAGTTATTATTTGGAAAGAGAAGAACAGGTCTAGAAGTGATAGCATATTTAAAGTCATCAAATGCTATCTGCTCTGGGGGGCCTCATCTCTAAGTGACATCCTTTGTAGTAAGGTTGCACAACAGTCAGGTGTAATAGGAGAAATTCTTAATAAACTTCTGGTAGAAGTTAGTAAAACCTAGAAAGGCCTACACTTTCTTCTTATTCTTGAGCTCTAGTATCTACCATCTTCACTAAGTTCATCTCTATGACTCTGTACAAGATGATCAACCCAAGGTACTTAATCTGGGTTTGCTCAAACTCATATTTCTCTAGTTTGAGGTAGAGTTGGTAAAAGCAGAGACATTCTAAGATAATATATATGACCTAGTAATGCTTCTCCAGCATTTTAGTGTAGATAAAGATATTGTCAAAGTATACACACACTATGTCTTCAGCTATCAGGTCCTAGAAGATGTTATTCATCATTGTTTAGAAGGTGGCAGGGCTGTTAGTGAGTTTAAAGAATATAACAAGAGGTTTAAATAATTCTTGCTTGGTTCAAAAAGTAGCCTTCTACTTGTCTCCCTTCTGAATCCATACATTGTTATAGCTCCACTGGATATCCAATTTAGTAAAGTACTATATACTCTAAAGGTTGTTAATAAGCTTAGAGATAAAGGAAAAAGAGTAGTAGTTCTTTACCATCATAATATTAAGAACTCAGTAGTCCTAAACTAGTCAGAAGGAGCTATCCTTCTTCTTAATAAAGAAGATTAGAGAAGCCATTGAAGATTTGGAGGGGCAGATATAACTAGAGGCAAGGTCCTTCTGTAGAAAGACATCAAGTTTGTCCTGCTTCTTTAGTACTAGTAGGTAGACTTTGCAGCTTGTAAGTTTAGAGTCTGGCATTAATTCAATAGCATAGTCCCACTGCTTGCATTCCAGAAGTAAGTCAAAGAAGGTCTTGGAGAACACATCCTCAAACATATGAAGATATAGAGATATAATGTCCTAGAACTCTTAAAATACAGAGTTCAATGTAAATGTCTGGTCCAACTGCTAGGAGGTAGTTTAGCTGGCCCAGATCTTCATAATAGAAGGTAGGGGGTAGTGGTATATATTCAATTTCCAATTTCCACTACTTTGTCTAGAGACTTTAAGTCACACAAGCTATAAAACTCCTTTGACTGATTCTTCTTTAAGGCTCTGATATAATTCCAGTTATTCTTGTAGAAGGCCCTTCTACAAGGAAATGCCAAGAGTAGAAGGTCTAGAAGATCCAGATCTGTAAAGGGGAGATAGCCTATATAGCAGGCTCAAATGGTTATATACTCTTAAACCTCAGTCTAATACTATTTCTTGATCTCAGTGGTGCAGATAGTATACCTTCAGAGATATTGGCTCATGGTTATCTCACTTCAGACCCAATCTACTTTGGAGTTATGCTTCTAAAGCCAGATGAACCTGAGGATTATATCCTGCTTGCCTAAACTGGTGATAATAAAGACTGCCTACTTAACATAATTCTAATAATGGAAAATGAAGTTGATAGTCCTAGCCTTATTGAGCATATTGTCAATATTGAATACTAGAATAGGCTGGGACAGTAGCTGTATGGTCAGGTAGTGGCACTTAACAAACTCTGAGTCTAAGAACAATTCTGTAGTGCTACTATTCAGAAGGGCAGTAACTTCATAGGCCTCTCTATATTAAGGCATAAGGAGTTTGTCAAAGTGTTTATAGCTACTATGTATTATCAGAGTAATTAGTATTTCCAGGTAGGGCAGTATGAATGAGGCCTAATAGACTTTGAAGAACTTAGCTTGGAATTCAGAGTTGGTATTTGTATATCTGGAGAAGAGTACTAAGGTTTTTTTATCTTAGAGTCATTAATAGTAATAGAAGCAATATCATTCTCTATTAATAGACACATGAACCTATTAGTACTAAGTGACAGAAATGTACATCTTATCTGTTGCTTAGCTTAAAATCCTTCTCTAGATCTAAAAAAAGGGTATAAGCACTACTCTCCTCTAAGATCAACTTTAGTGCTAGCTCATCTAACAAGGGATCTTTAGCAATATTCTTTATGGCTAATAACTGTAAGAGGAGCTCTTTCTACTCTACTATAGAGAGATAATATACCTCAAAGTCTAGCAGACAGTGCCATACAAAGTGTCCAGGTTTCTGGCATCTCTAGCATAGTAGTAGCATAGTATAGTGCTGTTAAGTGGCATTAACAATTCATGAAAATGCCCAGCAGTAAAGATTATGGCATAGATAAACCTAATAGTAAGGGTTATAGAACAGAGATAACTAGAGTAGTGGCAGGTACTAAGAGTGTAGGAGTAAAGTACTGGAGAGTGACTAAAGGGGGCAGGATAGTAAATTGAGTGTATACATTATAGCTTCCATTGGATCTCTATAAGCTGCTATTGATCCTAGGCCACTTTGTATTAAGAAGTAATCTATTCATTATCCAGATAGCCCTTAGTAAAGTTGTTAATGCACTTTAGTAGTATAGAATGTAAGCCATTCTAGAATTAGAATGTAAGGCATAGCTAAAGGCTATCAGAGTAGGCTGCTTGCTTGACTAATGCCTAAAAGGAATTGATATATTTATCCAACATCTGCTTCTCTTATCTATACTACTTCTAGTTACATAGTGCTAAGATAGCAGTGTTAGTGGGATTAATTGGGAAAAACTTTGCTTGGAAGTTCTTTTGAAAAGCCATCCAATTTACAAAACTTCCAACACCTTCAGAGTGTTAAAACATCTATAGCGTATAGATAGAGACATGTCCCATCTTCATATATAATGATACTCAGGCTATTTTCAGCATATTAGAGTCAAAGGCATCTTTACTGAGATGGATATAGGTAAGGCAGGACTAGAGAAAGTACTCCCTATTGAAGCAATTGCTATTATATATATCTAAGAGTACAAAATGGAAAATATATGCTTGGGGGGCCACTGAGGCAGCTAGAAAGGCTGCTAGAGTCACTAATAGTGTTTTTACAACTAGAGATAGTATAGAGGTGATGTGTTTCTATGCTACCTAGCTACTATACAGGAAACCAAAAGAAGTCCTAGAATGTACTAGTAACTAGATAGGGTAGCTGGCAGTAGAAAAGAGGTGAGGGCAAGTTGGTAATTATCTTAGAGAACAAGAGCTGTAGAGAATAGAGGTGTAAAAAGGGTATAAGTGATAAAAGTTGCTAACATTAGTCTAAATTGCTAGATACTAACAAATAGTTACTAAGATGCTAAACAGAAAGTGGCACAGGAATGAAAGGAAAAGTGGTAGGTGATAAGAATATCATTAAGGGTAAGCAAAAGACACTAAGGTATGAAAGAAAGTAAAAGATAAGTTACTAAGGGAAAAGATTGCTAAAAGAATGTTACTAAAGTCAGTAATAGCCTAGCAATACAAAGGAAAAAGGGGCAAGAATGTAAGTTAAATGTAAAGGAGTTTAGGAAACAGATACAAGAACTAGTTGCTAGCCATAGTTGCTAATATTACTCAGACATTATAACACTATAAAGCATCTGTACTTAATACCATGCTAAATTAAGGATGAAGTTGCTAAAGCTTGTTGCTAAGCCATCAATAATAGTGAGAGTGAACAAGAATGAGCTCTAAAACTGAGTAAGACAATGAGCAGAATACTTCAAGGCTGCAGTAGACAGTAATAGATGATAATTCTTCTTGTTTTTTTTTTTAGTATGTACATAGAGTATTTATACTATGGTAAATAATATAATCAAGAATGAGAAAATTGGTTGCTGAAGGTAATGGCATCTGTCAAGATGTTTGAGGTACTATTCTGTTGTTTGGATAGTAACCATTCATAAGTATACAATGTCAGAAATATATATAAAATGTGTCAAATGGAAAAAAAAAAATAAAAGATTATCAAAATAAATGTCTAAGTAAGCATACTGTATGTCAGTATTTGAAATGAAGATGTCCATTGGTACAAGAACAATGAAGGGTCCAAGAAGTCACCTATCTATAATATGTCCATTTTGAGAGAGAAATGCATTTATCACTAAGATTTGTCAGTAGTAAACATTGCTAAGGAGGTTTTTGGCCAGCTCATTCTAGATCCTTGGTCTAAGCTCCATGTGATAAGTGCTTGTGATCCATAAAATTCTCATGTTGCTAAGGTTTCATACAAAGCCTTATACTAAATCCCAGGTTATATGCTGTTCAGATAAGATATTCTGAGATAATGGTAACTGTACTCAGCAATAGATGGATTTTATCATTCTCCCCTATGCTAAAATCTTGACTATCCTCAGTCAACCAAGTCCCATAACTACTTATATGGTCCACATGCCAAAAGGAAAAATGCATAAAAGGCTGGTGCTTAACTGGACTTCAACCTATTTCCTCCACCTCTTCTTTCTCCTTATCTTCCTTTCTACCTTATCTCCAACCAATCACTATGGCTTCCTTCATTGCTAATCAAATAGATAAACAGGCCATGGCTAAGGTTTTTCTTCAGAAAGCTAAACATATCTTGGAATGCTGCTTGGAATAGTGTGTTAGTGACCAACATTCTTAGATAATATACTTGAACCTATTAGAAGGTGGCATGAATATAGTGTCAATGTATATTTAACTGAATAAGAGTATAGATATAGCAATAATTAGTGGAATAAGTACTTTTGTGTCTGGTGTACTTAGTAAATATAGTAAGTATAAGTATACTATACAATGTCAGTGCTAACTTGGGACTACCAAAAAGTGTTCCAGTAATACTGAGCAAGTAACAAAAAGTCCTCTATAGCCCAAGTTGTTATGTATTGCTTGCAAGATTTGTAAGTAGTAATTGGTAGGAATAAACAATTTGTAGGCACCATTCTTATTTTGTTGCCAAAGTTTACCATCTGCAATGAAGAACATAGTGACATAGTAAATGAATGTAGCATAGGCATTATTGCTAAGGTTGTTAGGTCTGACTAGATTGCTAAGCCACTTCTAGACTAATATAATATGAGCATTGCTAGCAATAGCCTTAGTAGTACATGGAACATTATTGTATATAGTAGTGGGTGTCATCACATAGAAGCAGAAGGTTGTCAGTAGTTGCTAATTATGGGGTGGCAGTAGCCAAAGTATTACTAGTGAATATTGCTAATGGATGGAACTTAAGAACTAGGAGTAGTAATTGTGAAGCTGAAAAGATGTAATAAAGGAGGGGGAAAAGGGAGCTGAACTTAGTGAAATAAAGCCATATAGTCAGTCAATCCAATCCTCATATACTGAGTTGTTGCTATCATCCAGAAGAGAGTTGCTAAGCTGTAGCAGTCATCATAAAAGTCTATCTGAGCTATGGAAGGTACCTTTAATGTGTACAAGCTCAAAGTAGAACATTAAAATCACCATAATCTAGCAGTTTATGCTAGCAGAGGGCTGAATATCAGGGTTCTGAAGCATACTCTTGATATAGTGAGCATCAACTTCAATAATAAGGTTCTTAACTTCTATAAGGTACATTTGTAGAATCAGCAAAGCACAGTAGAAGCCATAGAGCTCAAGCTTAGGCTGACTGGATTGTGACTCCCTGTCATTAAGCATGATGAACCTAAAACAATTGTAGTGATGTTTTTTATGGTTGTCACTATAGCATTAACAGAGGTAGTAGCCTATAGTGATATATGATATATCAACTACTAGGATAATGGAGTCAGACAATTCATAGTCGATAGCAACAAGGGGCTTAGCATCTTTGAGGGCTCTAATGAGGTCTTGCTAAGTGTTAACTTAATCTAGGCCAAACTCAAATGGAATTCTGTTACAGGTGAGTTTTGTTAAGTCATTAGCATAGTGAGCAAAATTCTTAATAAAAATCTTAAGGACTCCCACTGTATCCAAGAAAGCTCTGACTTCTGATAGCAACTTGCAAGGGCCCCATTACTTGAACAAGGCTAAGCAACTTTTATTTAGTACTTAATCACTAGGCATGTAAATATATTCTAAAATCTTAAAAGTAGGAGCATATAAAATAAGCTTGTGACCAGAAAATGTACCACCACAATACTTCATTTACTGGAAGATTTTATTAAGGAGCTCAAAGAACTCCCAGAGTGCTAAACAAATGTTTGGGTTAGTAGGGTGCTTAACAGGAATACTATCAACAAGCTTCCAGTCTTTGGGATCCTTAGTACTAATGTTGTCAATGAAACTGAGTACATTATAGGA
>JABCKS010025159.1:0-23904 GCA_018851325.1 Termitomyces sp. DKA19 | reverse complement strand
CACTCCTTTCTTCTTGTTCTTGTTAGAGAACTTTTAACAGTGTCCTGCACTGGCAAGTTTAGTTTCTCATTGAGGACTAAAACTTTCTCCAAAGATAGATCCAGGTTGAATGCAACTCTAGGTAAAATTACCAGAGTTGGCTTTTCTTTCTAGAGTTTTTTAGATTGTCTCTCAGATAAAGGAAATACTCCTGGTCTTTTCCCATTATTATTCTTGAGTCCTCTAAAAATCCTTAGAGACAGACTTCTGTTCACTAACAGAATCAGCTGTGCTCCTTGTATTGATTGGCACACTAAGCAGTTTAGTCATCCTATTGAAACCCTTCTCTAATTCCCCTAAATAATCTGATTCCTTATATTACATGCTTTTCAACATGTCATCTCTTATATCTCTAACTGTATTTACATAGATAGAATAAGTGATTGTATCTGACTAGTTATCTGTTAGCCATCCAAAGTATATGCTCACTTGTTTATTATATATTTGCACTAGTCTAATATGAGGAGATATACCAGCAGAATCCCTGAGCAAGAACTATTGGGTAGTCTGGCTCTACCTTTTAGTAGAATGATCCATCCTTTTTATATATCTACCTTGATCACTTCACACTCTGAGATTCTATGTCCAGCTTGCCAATAATAGACACAAGTAATAGCACTCCTCCCAAAAGTTGGAGCTAGATAAGATCCCTCTATTCTGACATTCTAGTTTCTTCTAGTATTCAAGAAGGTGTTGTGTATATCCAGTTAGTTATTTTGCAAGGTTTGCATAGCACTTTGGATGCTCTCTATCTGTTTTTCAATGGTGACCACAGCATCTTGTAGATGGGTCATTCTTTCTTCTGCTTCCTCCTCTTTATTGTGTCTACTACTGCTATCCACTTTCTCCCCTCTTTCTTCCTTAGAACTCCTCAGAATAGTACCATCTATCAAAGTCTCTGCTATTGTAAGCACCTCAGACAAGTCATACTTATTGTTTTTATGTCTGTCCCTAGCAGGATTCTTATAGTAGTCATACCTATTGATTAGCCTCTTCTTTATAATATCTGTAAAGGTTGAGATAAAGCAGCCTAGGAATTTGTCTACTAGAAACTCATTTTCAGTAACCTTAGCCAACTTCTTAGCTTTAGCCCTAAACTTCCTTATTAGAAATAGATCTTTATAATGTCATTCCTACTTAGTCTAGCATGTTCTCTGCAAATTCTGTCCAGGTTTGCAACACTACTTATATCATCCACTACTTCTAAATAAGACTCTTTAATTTCCTTCTCAAAAGTAGACCATGTATAGTCATCTCTAAAGGAATCAAAGCCCAGCCATTCTTGTTCAATCTGAGCATCTACATATTCTAAGATTCTCTTCTTTTTCTCTTTATCTCCTTGTATCCTAGCATGCTCAAATAGAGAGATCATCCTTTGTAGAAAGTGTTGAACTTCAGAAGGTTTAGTATGCTTGAACTTAGGTGCATCCCTGCTGTCAGGCAGTAGCATCTTATGTTTAATTAGTTCCATGATAGACAGTAGAAACTGGTTAAATAGTAGAGCACAGTTCTTTTGGTGAACTTGAAAGTACTTTCTTAGTCTGAAGCTTTCTTCTTCTGAATAAGATTTCAGAATCAGGTAAAAAGAACTTTGAACCACTGCTATTGGCCCTAGTTTCTCTTTTCCTTACTACAACAGAATTTTTCACCAAAAAGGACTTTGAACCACTGCTATTGGCCTATTGGCCCTAGTTTCTCTTTTCCTTACTACAACAGAATTTTTCACCAAAAAGGACTTTGAACCACTGCTATTGGCCCTAGTTTCTCTTTTCCTTACTACAACAGAATTTTTCACCTTAAGTGGAATTACTTCAGGTATTTTGAGCTAAGACCTAGGAGGTGCAAAACTAATGTTTCTAGGTTGGACTCCTTATAGAGATCCAAAAAGTGAGTTTTTGTGCAACAAAGTCCCTCACAGTGGGCTTCAGATCATGTGAAATGGGAAATTAAATACTGTCAGTCTATCTGATTAACTGGCCAAACTTTGCTTTTCATAGATAGTTAAGGACTTAGTTACATGCAAAGACTCACTTAGAATAAATTCCAATACATATTTTATGATTTTGTTCACACTGGTTGAAATGGTCTTCTGCAGAAGAATGGGCACAAAGTCTATTAAACTATAACCTGAAGCACTGAAATACTCATAGGCTTAAGAGAACCACTTCCTGGGGTTTTCCTGAGCTGTGGTAAGTAGATTGCTTGCCCATCTTTCCCCAAACTGTCCTCTTTTATACTCTCTTCAGTGTGCACAGACCTCGTTGGCAATGGCATGATTTTATGCCTTTTCAATGCATATGCTGGGCACTGCTGCCTTCCAGAGTGCCAGTGCACACTTAGTGTGCTCTCGACTGGTTGAGGGCCTATAGTTTAGCCATCCTCAGCTAACCCTCTCCCTGGTTCACTTTCCTTCTGCTGCTTGCAGCTAGGTACTCCTCAGGATGCCTTTTGTCATCCTTTATGGAGTGGCGGCGTGCTCGATACAGTATGTGGCAAGGTTTGTTTTCTTTTTGCGAGCAACAACAATAATCTTATTTTACAGAAGGTTTTGATAGGTGACTACAGATCATTGATCTGCGATCACCCCGAGTATCGTGCCACCTGGGCGGCTATCAGCGCACCACATCATGCCTTGATGCATGACCTGGCCTTCTGTCCCACGTCGTTGTGCTGGGTCCCATTGAGCTGGCTGGAGGTCGCAGGGGATGTATTTTGGGATCTGGGTAAGCCCCTCGCCTCCACTTTTCGGCGTCCTTTATTGCTTACGGTTTTCAGCTCAAGGATCTCTGGGTCTCATTTTCTCCCTTTTTACCGGCTGATTGACGCAGCCGTATCAATATCAGAAAAGTTTCTTCGCGTCGAGGCCGAGATGTAAATTTCGATGCCACATACATAGTATGGGCGGGTCATGACCTTGAGAGTTCCTGATAAGCCTTTTTGGATGGATTCTTGTCGGGCCTCTGTCACCCGGAACTATGATGGTTTCGGTCTCCCATACAACCATATAACTTCTCACATAGGCAACCAATCTATCCATCTGGGTGAGATGAATCAATGTAGGAACATGGGTTTCATCAATGAGGAAGGTCTCCTGGTTCACATAACCCCTTTCGTGAAAATTATCTGTCGGTACATACTCACCGCCGAGAGCAGCCTCGCCTTGAACTGAAACGATTAGCATCATAGAAGGTATCGAGGAATTCTGTGTTGGTACTGGCGGTCGTCAAATTCTCTCTGTAAAATTAGATTCAAGAGCTCATCGGCAAAAAAATTTCTCGCATATAGTCCCTGAATGTTCACCCGTTCACGGGGCGAATTGGCGAAAGTGAAAGAAGAGGGTCCTAATGAAATACTATGATCATTGCCAGGTCAACTTTGCAAGTGCCTAGCACAAGCCGCGCCCCAGACATTCTTGATGATTACTGTCTGATATGGTATGGGATCAAACACTTTCAATCGACCATCTATACATCATGGAGATACGAGTAAGGCAGGTATTTTATATACTATATACGAGGAGGGGCCAAGGCACCAATCATGATTCCATAAGTTCTTTGCTAGGAAAGGGAAGACCTTTTTCGCATTTGTAAATCCAGATGCGGATTACTTGAAAGAACATCCAGTGCAAAAGAACAGAAACCGGTAGGATAGCGATATAAGAAGATCATGGTCTGCTGAAAGTCAGCCATACTTGACCTGGTTGCTGGCCACTATATGCAAGATCTATAGTGACTAGTCATGTTTGGATCCGGAAGGATATATAAGGAGACAGACCGATCGGTGATGTGAAGTTGTGTACCATGTGGTTCACGTTCGAGGTACGTTTTGTCACCTCCGACTCCATCATTTGGTCGATGCTACCTAATTCAATATCATCGGATTTCTTCCTGTTCGGCTTCAATGGTGGCAGACTCGCAACAGTATCCTGTTTCTGATCTGTCCGATACTTGTCCATCGAGCCTGTCCAGATGTGTTCACCCTTGACACAGAGATCAGATGAATGGTTCTGGCCAGACACATTATCTATCTCGGCTTGGGCATTGGTTCTAGGTGAAGGACTAAGGAGAAACTTCGAACTGAGCACTGGAGTGCCATAGTTGAAAGTGTGCGTCGAGTGCTGCGTCATGTTCGTGCGTGTAAATTCATTACGCGACCCGGACAAGCCAGCCTCAGTGTGACCGGATTTGCTACGTCTGCGTTCATCACGAGCAGCAATTTCACCTTCAATGGAACGAGGAAAAAATATCTTTAATGTACAAGTAAGTCAATCGGTTCTGTAAGGCCCGCGATGACATACCACAAGAGTGATTGCTGAAGAAATCGCACAGCCAAATCCTGCTACCATGACAAGTAGGTCTAGATGTTACAAAAGGATTAGACTAAAGGGTCAGAGTCGTACCAAGAAAGCTGGATTATGCTCACCACTCCAAAACATGCTTTCGTTGATGTAATGATGTGGTCGTACACCGTCGACACCAAGAATCAAAAGAGGAACAGTGAATAGGAAGCGGAAGAAAACTCGAATCATCTGTCATGGGGGGAGAGACCGACATTCGATATTGATCACTTAACTAAGAGCGACGTACGTTTAACTCGGAGAACTTGGTCAAGCGCACAATTGTATTAGTGTCAACACCTTCTCTTCGCTGAAGTCAACATAGTCAATCCCTGATAACATCTACAGTTATTGTCAAGACTGTCATACCAGGTTATGAAGGAAACTCGGGAACATGAACCTATTGGATAAAATTCATCATCTGATCCTTATCGAGGACTACGATCTCACAAGATAGGCGTGAACCAGAGGGTCAGCAATAGACTTCCTAGGCTTCCTGCTAAGAACGTATAGGCCTCGGACTGTATCGTATGCCCTGATCAGCACGACGTATCATATTGACATGTCGATTACCGACTTTGAGTGGGTCGGAATGCGTGAGGGCAGTAATAGCTGGCATGTATATGACGGCGACAACTGAACCGGCGACCCATGTCTTGAAGTATAAGCTGTGAAACCAATTCTGCTGATAAGAGCATGCATTCAAGAGGAACAGCCAAAAGCACAGCTCTGAAGGGAAAATCATAATGACGTATGTTGGTCGGATGGACGATCTGTAGATGTCGTTGAACACTCGTACCTTCCAAATGAGTGACCCTTGGGACATCCACGTAGAAGTTTCAATGATGGATGCAGACGTGGGAAGCAAGTCTACACTTACATTTCCAAGCTCCACCCGACAGAAAGACACAATATTAGAGGGAGATTGAATCTTCGAGAAAGAGGTCTCCACAATTCGCTAGGTTTGGGAACAACTAGAATTGATATATGAAATAAGTCATCGGCGTAGATGTAATTTTGCCTTACTTCCATAAAGAGGGAGGGCGACAAAGCCTTCATGATACTTGATGGCGGCAAGACCGATAGGATACAACGCTATTAACGGTATCGTTAAAATATATGAGTACTAGTGGGGAAGGATCGAATTCAGTATGTTCTCAGTCATAGACTTTGGTTGGACACACCGTCATGATCCTCTTAAATGCCCCAGAATTTCTATTCCATCTAGAAAGACAGAAATTTCAACAAATACCCTACTTGGCCAATCCCAGTTCTGCTTACTTGAGGCACTTGAACCTATCAAATGACCACAGATGAAAAAAGAGGAACGTCCCCAACTAGCTCTCCGTCAGCTGTCAGAGAGGTTCGAAGACGGACCGGAGACCGACCAAGGTCGTGATGATAGCCCATACCAGAAGACTTGCAGGCGAGAGATGAGACATAACGCGCTAAGACAGGCAGACGAGAAGGGACGGCAGGGCTCGAAGCAGCGAGGAGGTCGCTGAACCTTATAGATCAATGCGATCTTGACCACTTAATATACTTATGAGCAAGAAAGGGGCAAAGATACTCGGTGCATGCATATAGACAATACATATATAAGCCCTCCACATGACGCCCACAGATTGCAGGATCTATTTGATGCGAGTTCGGCACACAGTGGTGCCTCAAAAACAATCAGTGACGAAGACGGCTTCCCACTGCTTACCGACGTGGCGGACGAAGATTTACAACGATACAGGAGGCTGTGTGGATAACCCAAAAAGCTTACAAGGCTCAGACTTTCCAACCTCCGAGCGGCTTTGAGCAGAGCCTCACTAGCAAGGATAGAACCCACGCTGCAATGGATATGGACACGTCGGAAGCGTTGATGTAAACGTTTGAGCTTGATCACTTCCAGCGTACCTTGCCTGACAGATCGCTAAGAAACGAGGAACAAGCCATATGGAGCTTTTATTATATCACTTGATTCTTCCATCACGTGGGGACAAGAAGATCTACTGTTCGACTGGTTGACAACGATGGCACCTTCGGCAGAGGATAACGACGACGTCCTGCTCGCAGGAAGATATGGTGAGCTTGACGTTGTCCGTGAGTATGTCATTTCCCATGGATCTGAGCCTCTTGCCACCATCCGTGATGAGAACGAGAACACCATCCTTCATATGGTCTGTGGAAACGGTCATCTAGGTGAATATTCTCCTTGTGATATCAGCGTGCTTGATAGAGAGCGAATCTGATTTTCTAACAGTTTCTCACAGATCTACTCGAGTATCTACTTCCTTTGGTCCCATCATCTCTATTAGCGGCTCAAAACAACGCGAAATCAACGCCTCTCCACTGGGCGGCACTTAACAAACATCTTACCATAGTACAGAAGCTCATTGAATATCCTGCTGGTCCTGGAGTAGACCTCATAGATATCAAAAATAACGCGGGACACACGCCGCTGGGAGAGGCAGAACTCGCAGAATGGGATGAGGGAGCGACTTGGCTGGTAAAAATGATGAATCTGGAGGCAGAGGACCCCGAAAAAGACGAAGAAGTTGCTGGTGATGAGGCCGTGGACATGTCTCAAAATATTGAAGTTGAGATCCAAGACGCAGACGGACAGGTGGCAAAAATGACGATCAGTGGAGATCCATCGAAGTCATCATGAATGGTTGACAGTGGGTATTTTGTACACCATATGATGGAGTTCATTTCTCATCCCAAATGATAGACACTGACATTCTGGGAATGTTTTTTCTGGAGAAATGCTAAGATGATCTTGACTATAGTGTGATCATGTCAAATAGTAACCAGATGGTTTTATTGCGACTCGGAATTCTGATGTTTCGTTTTCGACGCGAGTGGTAATAGACCTTTCAACAATCATAATCCTAAAATATTTTGGGCGATACGAGTCAAAAGGTTGATCAAAACATTGACCGGACCTCGATCTGACGGTCTCATCAGACTGCCTAGGCAACAGCTGTCGAGACAAAATGGAAAAGACAACAAACAAATTTGTGCTCGACAAGCTATAGGCATGTCATGCGCTTGCAATATGTGAATTTTAAGTTTGAGTCTTCGGCCGCATATCTGGGGTCCTCAAGAATTGATGGGCAAACGGCTGAAAACGAGTGTCCGTGTTTTTTTGTGCGATACACACTATAGTCAGCGTTCCTGATTCACAAAAAAATGAAGAGCCTGACGAATCATCGCAGCATAGCAATCCCTCCGAAAAAATCGAACGAAGCACCTAAAATAACACAGTATTCCTGAAGCGTCTCATGGGCGCATAATGCAGAGCAGGGGAGTGTGTCAGGGAGTGGGGACTAATTATAGAACTCGGCCGAATAGGCAGAAAGTTTTCAAACATGTCCATGATATGTGATGATGTATGAAGACAAAGGCCACAGAGAGCCACCTAGAATAGTGGTCACCAAATGGGCCTGACGCGCAGGAACAATGACAGACGTCCGAGTGCTATGAATACGTGAAAAACTGTTAGCATCTTTTGTTGATTAAAAAGTTGTGCCGACGGGCTCACCAAAATAACATAACACCTCCGGCAGGTATACAATGCCGTCAGCGAAATAGACAGCGAGGCCATCTTTCGCCATAAACTGATGCTTTGAAGTTAAGGAAGCCTTACTTATCCCAGTCTCGCAGAGACCATCTTTCAATCAACTTTTAATAAAAATGCTAAAGATACATACACACATAGACCTCATGTTTCGAGATCAAACAAGTTTATCCGCCACCCTTTGTTACTACTTGACAATTCCGGTTTCGGCACCTTGTCCACAGGATTTGCCCGTCTTTCCTTTTCAACTTGCTCCATACGCACTGCCCAGCTATCAATTGGAGTTTCTTCTGATGACTTGCTCCATATTTCGTCGAGATTGCGTTGTAGCTCGTCTTGGAAATTAGCTAAGTGTTTCTGCATCATCATGCCTTCCTCGCGGTGTTCCGGCGTGAATTGCATAAGATGAGGAAGAAGGTTGCGGGCTTCATCTAGATCACATCGTATCAATTATTAAAAGCTTTACAAGTCTACGGTTGATCATACCCTGTATGGTGGCAAAGCGGGCAGTGAGCTTCGTGAGTGACTTTAAGAGGTACTCCTCCTCGTCGACAGTGCCCCTTCTTCCAGATCCCACCTTGCGTTCCATTTTCCGTTTTGAACGAGAGGTTCGCCTAAAATGGTAAGTTAATCGAGCAATATAAGAGCGGACAATGCATACCTAGAAGCTCGAGAGGTTGTGGTAGGAGCCACAGTGTATCGTGTGAACGCTGTTGGAGCCATAGAGACGTCCGTCATCACATCGACATTATGCAATGCCATATCTTCCGTGCCGTAGAAAGCATCTGAAGGGAAAGAGTCGTGCTTTAGTACACAAATGAGGGGATACAAACTCACCTGGTTCTTCGATTTTCCGAACACGGAGCTCGCGAACTCTTTTAAGCTGCTTCCGCAGTTGCTCCGTACACTCATTGATGTCCTCCATAATCTGGTTGCAGCTTTCCAGCGCAGCAGGGTGAACAACGTCTTCCACGAGCTCCGGCTTAGATTTTAGTGCAATCTGGGAATGATAGTCAGAGGTGTTTGGTCGCTTCAATCTTCTGATTACGCACAATACGACGGGCCTCCGAGAAGTGGTTTCCTTGTACGTATGCAATGATGGCCTCGCGGATGTCCTTGGTATAGTCGAGGAGTAAATGTGCAGCCTCTGAATGGCGCTTCTTAGATATAAGGTCCTCTGGAAACATAAGCATTGGGGTTTATCCGTGTACATGGACACAAACCTGCCATTCGATAACCCATGGCAATTATGTCTTCCTCTGACATGCCAGTTTGTGAGGCAAGACAGAAGAGTTCCTGCCACTCCAGTGCCTTTTCATGAGCCACCATAGCTTTTGAGATATTCTGAGCCTCAAGGAAAACTAACGAAACACCTGAGGACCGAGTAGGATTAGATGATGTCGAATAACGCACCAGCAGCGGCCTGCCTAAATTCACGACGTTCGAACAACCAGTCTCCATACAGTTCAAGAACCGTCTATAGTGATCTTAGTAAAAATCAGCTCGTCCTGAGGAAGGGGTGGCCTTACATTGTACTGATCGGCACCTTTCCAGATCCTTAGCGCTGCATCATATAAGTTATGTGACTCAACATAAGCCATTGCCTCCTCAAAACGATCAGCACCTGTTCAACCTTAGAAACAGTATTCTCTACCAAAAATATATGTAGCTCACCCGCGAGGCTAAGGTTTCGCAAAGCACTCTTATAGCGCTTTAAGTGATCATCGATCTTGAATCGTTGATAGTACCTTTCTAGCGCCCGCAATTCGCGAAGGAACGGAAGATATTCTCGCGGATCCTTGGAAACATCAGTCGAGAAATCAGATCTGAATATACCTGACATACTTTCTGTGCATGCTGTGCAATCATCAACACCAAAGAAAAGTCGTACATCCCAAGTGCAGTGTCAAAGAGCCTATTCGCGTCGACCAAAAAGATGATGTACTTGACAGCATCCTCGACGACTTCCGGATCACTCTCTATCCAATCTGTGAGACCTCGCGCGTGAAGGCGGCAGAAAAGAGAGCTGACCGCGCAGACGAAGCAAGAGAGACAACCCAGCCTCATGTTCGGGCGGTGTTTTCACGACATAAGCTGTCAGTATTGAGTTCACATACTGCTTGAGGTCTTTTCTCTCTAACTCTACTCTGACGGCATCGCAGAGTTTAGCAATGGTTTCCTTTGGTTGTGAACCCCGCCTATAGGACAGATATGTTGAAAACTCAATAGATGGTACTTGAACTGTGTATACATACCCCAGGTTGCTTAAGAACAAGTTGATATGATCAACTTCATGTATCTGTTCCACAAATGACGAGATTCGCTCTAAAAACTTCGCTTCGTCATGTTCAACCAGGACGTTGAGGTCAATACGGTGCTTTCGACATGCGAAGAATGCCTTGCGGTAATTGCCTCTGTCATTCACAAGCTGAATAAATCCGGTACGGATGTGCACAGCTCACTCACGCATCAATATCCTGCTTGACAACCTCCATAACCAACGGGCGAGGATTAATCGTCTCTAGATTTCCCCTGGGCATCTGCAGTACCAAAGCCATAGCACTGGGCACGGCCACGACAATTTTCGAACCCCTTTCAACCCGACGCGTCTCCCACTCCATCTTCTTTTGCTTTACTTCCGCATCTTGAGATTCCACGAGGAGGGCATTCAGACTCGTCACAGGAATGAAGCGGACATCGTGTGCCGTTGTAGTGAAGACGATGAATCCGGAAGCGACAGTAAAAGAAGTAGCGTTTGTTGCTAGGACGTGATGTGTCTCTCCTGATGCGATATGCAATTTTCCTGAGCTCCCGAGTCCGGCGAATACAGTCTGGTTCTCGGTCTCGTAAAAAGACGTCGGAAAAACAGCCTGCGACTGCAAGCAGAACTCATGTAAATGAGCCACAAGAAGAAATTTCTGTTGCTCCAAATCATCTGTGGTCATTCGTTTGAGTTGAGGATATATCTGGAGGCGGTGACCTTACATCTATGAATCTCTCCGGATGGCCCCTGGGATGACAATCTGCTATGACCAATCACGAATCGCGAGTTGAGAAAAGGCAAGGCCGTGGTGGTCACTTCCTTGGGCGTGGATCCTTGAACTTGAAGACTCGTAACGTAGTCCGTCTTGTGATCCGTCCATAGAACACTGATGGTGGACAAGTCATACTGCTGGCTCGATCCGACGAGTTGGATCTGACGAGCATTCTTCACATCGAGAGATCCTGACCATCCTAGCGAAGGATCCATCGCCTTTCCACGGCCGTCATGCAAGCGCGTATGGAGTACCCACAATTGTAGGTATCCGTTCTCCCAAAGCACAGCAAGGGTGTCGGACGTAGCTGAAAAACTTGTGTGGATTGGCGAGCGATGAGAGGAGGAAAGTGAGATTTGGGCAGAAGACATGGGAGGCGGGACATTCTGGACTCGGAAGGGCGTCATTAGGATTTTAGCTAAGAGTCCGTCGATCAGAAAGATTTAAATATGGATGTACGGGATGATACTCACTCCCATCAAAGACGGCGACTGCGCCCGAGTCTAACGGGGCCTCGGAAGGCGACGTGAAAGTATCCCATGCGTACGTTCGCTGGATGAGAACAGCTGTAAGGACGATGTTAGTGCCTGAGCGCTCGAGTGAACGTAGTATTACTTTTCGTGGTGAGCATAATGTGCAACGATTGTTCTGGATGCCAAGAGACTGACGTGAATCGTCCAACTGGTTCATCAACAGCAGGAGCCTCGATTTCTTGCTTCAAATACCTGAGATAAACGCTAGGTATCCAGCGAGATAGCCAGACTAGAAGACCTACCAGTGATAATTGCCCATAGTCCAGAGTTGAACTTCAGTAAGTCCATTAGTGCGTCAATTACTAAACCTCGAGAATTGACTACTCACCAACATCCCCTTGGTCCCTTTCGATCCAAATCGCAAGAACACTGGAATCCGAACTCCAGTTCAACTCCCTCACGCGATACCCCCACTTCCCAACCTCTTTCTCCTTCCCTGATAAATCCGCAGCCCTGATACCAAACTCTCCATGCCTCAGCCCATTCCTCTCAAAAAAAACAACGTCGTGACGCCCTTCCATCCCGGCACCACCGCCTTCGAACCCAAATCGTTGCGTACTAGCAATCAAATTACCGGACGGACGCCATACGAGTGAATGCTCGAGCCCAGGGACAGCCTCTGAGGTAGACTGAAGCTTTCCTTCGCGGTCATATACACGCAATGTGCGTCGGTGCTTGGAATTGGTGAGAGAAGATGGAGAGAGGGAAGAGACGACGAAGAAGGCTCCGTCGCCTCGCCAACTTATGCGTGGAGCAAGGTCATCATCCGGACTTGAGCCTACCAGAGTTTGAGCAGGAGCTTGGGCGGCAGCTTTTCCCAAGGAACCATGGAATTGTGTTTGCTTCGAGCCCCAACCGACGTTGATCGGGGCATCTTTAATGGGGGTTAGATAGGAGATCTGTCACAGAAAGTATCATACCTTCGCCGAACTTGGCTGTATGGATGGATGCCTCAGAGACGACATCGAATGTTGAGGTCATTAACACCAGCTTATCCTCGCCTGAATGGACGGTTTAAGTTGGCCTGTCTGGTACGCAAGACGCGATCGTACCTGTCACGATAGCTAGAAGAGATTCATCTGGGCCCCATGAAGCTGCGGATATGTAGGGTTCAACGGTCCCTTCAACCTCAACCTGTTCAGGTGAAACAAGGTCGATCGGTCAAGTGGTCCTAAAGGAAGATGTAGACGTACTGTTCCATCCTCCAAAGAAATCATCGTGATGTCACCATTACGCATGACCGCAGATAAGCGTCGTAATTCAGGAAGTACGCGAAACGAGACGATCTGAGAAGTGCCGGAAGGTGCAGGCGAAAAGACAGTATTGAAGATCGCGAACACCTTAGCTGGACTCTAGAGTAAGTAATCATCAGGACAGAACTGATGCAAATGCCCCTCGAATCATACTGACCTGGTGATTTTCTATATTCCAAACTTCAACGTCGACATTCCCATCCGGATCCTGTCGTTCTGAAGCAACATAGATCACATTCTCGTCGAGGTCAATCGCCGTCGCTGTCACATTGGCATTCTGCAGATCGGTCGCGCTCGTGGCATAGAGTGTCAGGTTTCTCATCTTCAGAAATCGTCTAGCAGCGCGATGGGATTATATGGCATGCGTAGCACGACAGATCTTGAGCTTGTTTTGACTGTCAAAACTTTTTGGCAATTGTTTGAGATGAGAGGCGGAACCAAACTTGGCAGTTGAGTTACCGAACGGCAATCATCTTTGCGAAATTGGACCACACGCTTGCGCCATGGGTCCAACGAGGACAGCTAATGCGTCGCATCAAAGTGAACCTTCAACGTCGAAAACTGAAGGAGAAACCAAACTCAAACGACGGCATCATCATCACCTACATACGGAACCTGCTGGTCTACCAGGTATCCAGAAAATCAAGTCTGCATTGAGGCAGGCAAGGCGGTTATTGGCCAAGGTATGCGGCTAATCTTCCTTTTCCTGGAATAGGAGAAAAGTAATGGACATGTATCTTTAGGATAAACTTGCGGCAAATGTTAAGGTGGAGACTGAGCGAAAAATAAAGGCGCTGGAGGCGGATTTAGAACAGGCGCAGATCTCGAAAAAAGAACGCACCAATGCGATGCGGTATCACCAAGTGAAATTCTTCGGTACGTTTTTCTTGTCCCTTGCTTCGTGTTGATATAGTTATCGGTATTCTAGAACGCCAAAAGGTCGTACGAAAGTTGAACCAAACGAAGAAACGTCTCGAGTCTGCAGATGCTTCATTAAGACCGCAGCTAGAAGTAGCTTTAGCGGAGCTTCGTGTGGACCTCAACTATGTACTCGTGAGTCCATTTATTCTATTATTTTCAGTTCCTATCTGGAAACTATCGCAGCACTACCCCAAAATGAAGAAATACATCTCCCTCTTCCCACCTGACATCCGAGAAGACCTAACATCGTCAGAAAGACCAATATCAAAGGTCAATCCTGACTCTGAAGAAGTGCGAAGTTGGATCAGAGGGCGCATGGAGGCTGGTGAGATACCATCAGACCCAGAACTGCATTTGGATTCGAGAATGCAGGAACCTAAGACGGCGCGACGGTCAACATCAGAGTGGGGTAGTGGTTCAAAGAAGAAGGACGAAGAAGCTCCGACGGCGGTACAGGAACAGGAGGAAACAGAAGATGCATTTTTTGGAGACGATACAGACGACGACGAATGAATAATTTTTGTCGCTTTCGCTATCTAGATGAGGCTATTGAGAGCTCTGTTGTCATTGCGGTTCATTATCTACAACCAAGAGGGATTTTCTTTCAGGAGGAGAATGTATGGTTCTATCTCGAGGCAAGGCTTATTCTATGCTTGCCCGTCGTTCGTCTTCCATACTTCTGCGGAACTAATTTTGGTATAGCAATCCCGAGACGATCTGATATCTATCAATCCTCTGTATCTCGATACTGAGAGCTCATTTGCGGTTGCTGTCCGCAAAGACCAGGTTATATTAGAGAAAAGATTAAGGATAACGAAAGGATTGTGTTTCTCCAAAAGACTTCAATGCACTGAATGTCATCTGCACAAATTACTCCTAAGCATATCCCTGGCAATATTCTGAACGAAGTAACCTGCGCGAGGTGGCGCTGAGCGTTCCTGATTCGTGTCCAAAATACGATGGTCAATTCATAAACGGCAATGTAAACGATATAAATCATTTAGTGCTTAAATGCCTAGTAATCAATTATCAAGGCTTTCATCCGTTTCGGTTCAGGACAACGTGGATCGTACGCGCCAAGTTGAAGGAAATATTCCATGCTCATCGATCACGTACTAAAAACCTTACTTCCAGCTAGCCAATTCCTCGTTTTGCACTCTCGATGATGGTATGAGCCGAGGACAATACTTCGATGGACTTTTCACATCGTTGGATCAGCCTCACCCAACCATGGCATCATACTGAGGAGGGACGCTGTTCATGATCCCAACCATGCATCAAGTGGGGCAACGTTCAGAGATGAGAGTGACAGGTTTCGGTACGATGATTGCTCTCGAAATATCAAACCACAGTCTCCAGGGTAAGTCGTACAGACAGGAGTGCGTGTGCTACTAACAACAGCAATCGATCCGCATTTTAATCGGCAAAATATCCTTATCCTTGAACCCGTAATTATAGAAGTTTGTCCGACAAGGTTAAGGATGGCATGAGTGTCGACACTACATCGACGAAGGGACTTGCATAAGGCAATTGTTAGTACAAGAAACGTAGCTGACCACTAATGATAACAAGATACACGAGATAGAATCTCACGGACTTCGAAGGACCAGCAGAGCGAAAGAAAACATGGGTGACTAGAATCAGATTCACTTATATCAAGGGGTGACCGGCTCATGGGTATACGCTTCGACGGTCTCCCCCACTGCATTCAAAGGCCAGAAGGAGTTCTTGAAGAGATTGTTGGGGTCATACAACTTCTTGATCTCACATAACCTTTCCCAATTAGAACCAAAGCATGCCTTGACACGTTCGGGAGGTTCATGGCGTCCGAGGAACTGTAGGTAGGTTACCTGGTTAGCGATATGACCAATACCATGTGTATGAAAAAGAACGCGTACGCTAGGGAAGGGTCCGCCTTGGTGGACGGGCTTTAGGGTACCTGCAATCCACTGTGAATCATCCTGTGTCAAAGAAAGCACCCACGTATAATATCAAAATAACTCACTTCCTCCGCGGATTCAATGCATCTGTCATCGTGAACGTCCATCTCCCATTGATGCAAAGCAGCAATTGTGAAAGACGCTTCTCGCTGGGATTTGGGGACGCAAGTGTCCTCGGAATCGACGATGGCACCTCCAGCGAGCTCAAAGAGCCACGCTATCGAACAAAACGTCAATTATGAAGCTTTAATAGACTTCATCAACAATGCTTACTGCATCCAACGGGGGTATCAGCAAAGTTCATTACAGTCTCGTTGATAAGGTCATCTGGGAGGGAAGTGATCAATGCCGAACGAATGAACCACTGTCTGCCAGCTATTCAAAAGCGGTGTATCAGCCCAAACGGAATTCCCTCTAGATGATAAGAAGCATGCCTTTCCCTCGCAGAACCTGAGCGACGCTGTCTTGTTGGTGAAGAAAACTCTTCTCATCAACTTCGTTCAGGAGGCATTGTTCACCGTCCCAAGAAGATATAGCAGCAAGATATTCCTGGCCTTGTTCTCGCGTGCCAATATAACACATCTGCACGACAACGAGGGAATCTTTTCCTGCTGGACCCGCGGTCAGGAGGACATTGGCATACAACTCACGAGGAGCTCCTTTGACACAATCACGAAAATGCTTAATTAGGGAAGGAGCTGTGGCTTTGTGGAAACGACTAAAACGACTGATCAGGTCTATCTTCAATAAGTACTTTGCATGGAAGCTCACTAGATAAGATTTCCCGCGAAAACGACAGGAATGGGGTATGCCTTCGCTTTGTAGCGCGTAGCAATGCCGAAGGCAGGTCCGGCTCCTCGTATGGCCCACCAAAGGTCTGCAAAAAAGGTAACTACACAATTAACAGGAGCAAGAGGTTCTTTTACCTGGATATTCTTCTTCGTTTACAATAACGATTCGCCCGTCGGCAAGAACCATTTCTACTTCAACGAGATTGTCGATACTCAATCCACGCGAGCGACTCAAGAAGCCGAAGCCACCGAGAATCATGATAGACGCGCCGACTGGGTGGGCGGAACTGTTCCAATCATTAACGAGTCATAACTGAGTGGTTGTCAGACTTACAATGGCACATGATAGGGAATACCTTCTCCGCGCCTATTGGAGTACCAAGCCTCGAGCTTGTGTTGTGCTGTGCATGTGTCGATTTCCTTCTGTCTCATACCAGCGCCAAACGTTACATAGGCGTGAGGGTGGACAGGTTCTGCAAGTGCTAGCTGACCGGGAGGGAGAGGATGATTACCAAACACAGTGGGACTAGGAAGCCAGCTCTGCGTTGACAACGAGGGGTATGAAGTCTGCATGACAGAGGAGCGTGCAAAAAACGATGTTTCTTTCTTCAGATAGCCAAACGGGTCTGACGCACGAAGGGGAGGGGCAGAGGGACGTGGAGACTCAGTACCGCTCTCAGGAGAAGGTGAAGTTGGGGCTGTTGACAATGGGCTTGAGCCAGGATTATTGGTGATGTCAAAGGTAGAGTTGGGCGAAGATGAAGGAGTACTGTCGTCGGACTCGCTTGATATCTGTCCCCAGCCAGCCCCAACTGGCACCTGTGTGACTTCGACCCGGCGGCGGACGTTCGGGGGTGGTCCGCCTTGCGGACCTGCGGGAACAGGCCCACGGAGAAAGGTGGCTACGGCATGTGACGCTCGGTCGTACCTCCGAAGGTCAACATCTTCCTGCCTGCGCCGTTTGCCGCTCGGCGCCGCGAAGGTTGCTTCCTTACCTTTGCCGTTGGGAAGTACAGAGTCCTTGAGGCTAGTGTATGACCCGTCCGCCTTTGGAGGTTCGATATTCACTCCAACAATCTTGCTCAAGTCAACGATGATATCACCGCCAATAGCCCATCCAGCAGTGCCATAGCCTCCAGCTTTGATAGAGGGTGATAATCCATGTTTGTTGCAAAATAGGACAATCCTAGAGTTTCATAATGGATGTGCTCGTCTGATCGATGAAACGACCAACTCACTTGCTGATGTCTGAGGCATCAAGAGGCACGGCGACTGCTTTTGAAGTGGATTTGACGTTTCCATTGAATATCGTGGAATAATCTTCAAATCTAGGCAGAAAATGAGCAAACGACACGTGAATGATCAATGAAGACGCGTCGCACCCTGGCTCATCACGAGCATAGATGTCGCCTCGAATAGAGGAACCAAGTTCGTCGTAGAGCTCCTTGGGCAGTGCAGCAGACATCGCTCGAGTGACTTAGAATAGAATATAAGGGGCAGAAACTACCGCGAACGTATCTCAAGAAGAGGTTTTATATTGCGTCAAGGGTAATTGGGGATGCAAAATAGGCTTTTATTTGAACTCCGCGAACTTGCCTCCATGCTGTATCGGTCAACATCATGATTGTGGCGTTTTCTCACTCATTCTCTATCCTTTTCATTAGCGGGATATTCGCTCAGGTACATGCCCTCTACTACCTGACTTTTCTGTCTGTGTATAGCATAGATTTTGTCAGATAATATTGCACGGATTTGAGAGTGAAGATGGAATGACGACCCAGAAGAATTTTCGACACTTCTAACTTACCTTGTTCGCTAGATCGACAGATGTCTAGCATCGTTTCGCTATGAATTGTGAAATAATACGATATTAATTGTCCTTCTCTTAATAGATACGTTGAAGAATTATACCGCAAATTCCTCCCGCACCCGCCGACGGCAATGGACCCCACCTGAATGGGAATACTGATTTCTGGAACGCCACAACGCAGCTTCGTAGGACGTAATCGTCCTGCGGTGAAATGTATACTCCAGCTCAGCTTCTTCGAATTCTTGCTAGACCATGTGATCTGCAACGTGGACCAAGGGTTTGTCAGGGTCCAAGAGGTTCAAGAAACCTACTTTTGAGTGGACACTGTACAGCGGCCAGCTTTCTAGCGTTCAAACCCTGAGAAATTGTAAATCCTCACGTAGAAATAGAATAAATAGAAAAAGAGACGCATGGAAGCATTGGATTCCACCCGTGACGCAGTGAAACAATATTAGTGCTTCTGAGAAGCCGAGCGATTGCGAGCCCATTAAGTATTATACAAACTCGTGACATCGTGAATGGTACAATGGCTATTACTTAGCGGCTCATTCCAAATTTGAGTTTTTGCTCATGACAATTATTTATTCACTGTGTTCGAGGACGCGGCTTGTCGATCAACGGACAACCAACTCGAACTTGTCGTATTCAAGTGCCAAACCGTCGGTAAGTTGACCCACTACAAGCCAGTCCAAGAAAACGCTCAAGGAAGGAAAGAAAGCCCCGAACCCCTCATTAAGTTCGACCCACCTCATACAAGCTCACTCTACTTGTAGAACGTGAGATGATATAGTCTTTCATGAGAGATTCGTTGGGAGAGACTCGGCGACTTCTATGTAGTGAGAAAGTACAATCTGAGAACCCCAGCAGTATACGTATATCCGTTTCAGAATCAAGAAGCGCAGAAGGTGACCAGGCTAGGAAATACCATGCACTTTTTATGCGGCGTGTCGACCCTCTACTCGGGTCTTCGTATTACACAGGGGTTGGGAAGGGTGTGCCGTATAGCGGTCTTGTCTGTTCGACGAGGGGTAATGACATGACACGTGGCGAGGAGAAACGCGGCGGCCCTTCTGGAATTTGTCGGCAGCGACGAAGCCGGGTCTGAGGTCGGTTCAATGTGATCCCAGAGATTGCTAGTGAAGATATGCGGCTGATCCCTAACAGCGAGTACATAGAAATGGCAAGGTCTCGAGCAAGAATAGAAAATGATTACCGTCCCTGGGAAGACTGACACGTATAAGTCAAACCTCATCCAATTCCTCCGTTCTCATTGAGAGGATGAGGGGAATCGGCTGATTAGACGGTTCACACGCTACCAATTGACTGGCAATCTTAACGAGATGATGTGAAGCATGAGCATATTGTTGGGGAACGTCTACGGAAAGTTAACCTCTCGTCTTGAGTCGCGGGATGTCAAACAGAACGTGGTCAGTATCGGTATAAGGTTTACTTTTTGTTAATTGCCCAGCGGCTTCGATAGTTGTGGCAGGCATGGCGTATAAGCTTTCCCCGACCAAGGAGTATTGCGAGCCTTTTGAAGAAGGATTGAGCATCTAGAAGACCCATAGATGATTCGGGTCATATGGATATGGCTACTAGAAACTTCGGCGTAAAGGGACTTTCAACATGAGACTTTCTGTGATGTTGAGTGTAAAGGCTTCGCTGAATGAGTAAGTACCAATTTGATGGGTTCTCATCACCAGAGCTGAACCGCAGAAAATGAAGACTGGGGATAGAAAAGACTTTCATTTTCTCGGTGAGTCTGATTATCCTGTTGCTGGGTTGATGAAACTATAAGCTCAAAGCGAATGCAGAGGAACGTTGGTAGATGAGGCTTGATTGATCTGAAGGGAGTACCTGTAGAACCCTATGATTTACATACTGAGTTCCACAGTGTCAAGTTTATCGAAATAGGGTTCACCCCTTGTAGATAAGCTATCTTCGGTAACGAGCATAACACATAGGGTGTCCAATGAAAGGCTATACTATATGCCATCTTTCTAGAGAAGAGAAGCGAAGTTGCAGCTGGTACAGCCGAGGGTAGATTGGCATGGAGCAGCAAACAACGTAGAGGGATCCACGTAGACGATATTTTATCCCCACTTCGGGAATAACAGTAGTTATACGGCACAGAATCATCGCGAGGTATTAATCTGGAGTGCAAAATCCGGTTGATAGAAGTTCTAAACCATGTCGACGGCACATGTAAGAGAAGAAAGAACAAGATGCGATCCAAGAAGATACTATCGGGTGGGGCTAAATCATACAAGTTTCGATGTTCCACATAACGGAATAATGCTATCGCTGAAGGTCAATGGTCGCATGGCAGAAGTGATCATAAAAATGTTAACCCGACTCTTTGATTTCTTGAGATCCTTATTGGAATCCGTGCATAGGGTAAGTTATCATGAGAAATGTAAAGAGAGAAGAGAGATACGTCGTGTGGAAGCAGACCTACACTGAATTTGATATTGCTTTGATGTTACTTGTCGATTCAGGATGTTCCTCACAAATATTCAACTCGCCTCAAAAGCTCATCATAGGCTTTCTTCCCCATATGGCTTGTCAGACGTTTAGCAGAGATCTCGTTACTAGCAGCCAATAATGTTTTCCAAGACCAAGCATCCGTGCCAAAGGCACGGTTAAAACACCTCGTCTGCCTCAGTCCATAAGATAATCGACTCTGTTCTATACCTAAGAAATACGGACACTAGGTAAGTGATCCGCCTCAGTCTGTAAGATAATCGACTGAGGGTGCCCATTAGTGCTACTCTACTATATATGTAGTATGTCGTCCATTGTCCATTGTGTAGGTTGTGACAATGCAAGGGTGGCCAGTGTGATATAGTGGAAAAGATAATCAAAGAATATGTCAATAATACAAGCACACTTATGGTGTCCCTGCAAAGCGGATCGCAACACTTTCTTGATTGATTGATTGATTGATTTGATTACTCCTATACCCACTGGGGCCTCGCCCTATGTCGGGTTCTACTGTTATCTAGAGGTCTACATATTGTCACTGTCGTACTGTGTTCGCTAGTCTACTGGCTCCTGCTCACGCAGTTTCCTGAAGTGTGCCCGGAAACCGTGCTGTTGGCCTCATTAAGCCGAAGTTGGCATAGCTACTGTAAATTATGTTGTCAGAGATAGCGGGAAAAGAATAAAGAAAATGTCATGGAAAATGTCGTCCCCCCCAGTTCTCTGCCCTGTCTCATAGTTTTATGCCTTTTCTTCCCGCCCTCTTCTCAGCTTGCTGCTTGTCATGTGCTCGGTAATCTTCAGGTTCCCGTAAGTCCTCTTGAAACGTCCCGTGCTGTTTATATACTGGAAAAGGGCTTTCACTGATTCGGCGTCACTTAGAAGCTTGCTCAAGGCTTCCGTCCCTAGGTCCACTGCCTTCGACAGTTCACGCCTCTGTCTCGCGTGTGCACCGCAATGGAGCAGGAAGTGCTCGACTGTCTCGTCTGCCTGGTGGCATGCTGTGCATGTTGGTGTGTCCGATTTCTTGAAACGATGCAAGTAGTGGTTCAGGGGGCAATGCCCTGTTCTCAGCTGTGTCAAGATCGATGCTTGTTTCCTTTGTATGCTAGCCAGTGTCTGTGTAATGGTCCTCATGCTGGGTGCGTCCAGGTAGATTGCTTTCAGCCTCTCAAACCTTGGCGATGCCCTTAGTTTCTCCTCTGCTTTGGCTCTCCATTGATACGTCAGTCTCGCTGTCGAGACTAACTAATAAAAATGTTGAAGTCCTAAGAAAAGAATAAAACCGCTGAAAACTGTAAGCAAGGGCATCAAAAACGGTAGACGCGGGATGACTCGTACCCAATAAACCCCGAGAATAAGTGATGATGGTGACCACAGTGGGAATCATGGCAGTAAGGAGCAATAAACCCAAAATTGGAACAGAGAAGTGATGGTTAATGGGTGACAGTGCATGGAACAGATCTCAGGCCAAGCCTGAAAGCCAATCAGTTGCCACTCATCAACTTCATTCTCCTACCTTTTGTCAACTCTTGCTCATTGTCATCCAGCCTGGCACATGATCGACCTGAACTCTGAAGTCATGATGAGTGCTCCGAGGAGAAACATAGCAGGACAAGGAGAAGGGACAGTCAGTGGGGGCAAGGATTCAGCCAAGAAAAAGGAGGAGTACCTTATGTCTGGAATGGCAACTACAATAACCAGCACAGTGACCAATGACTAGTCCCCAATGGCCAAAGCCAAGCATGTTGAGCTATCATGCCATTGTCAAGGTCTATATGCATCCAGCAGGTATAAAAAGCAAGGGAAATCAAGGAGAAAGGCAAGGAAGTGTTTGCTATAGCTTGGAGTTCCTAGGGAGCAGATGTCTTAGGCTTATAAGCAACTCTTGCTTGGGGATTACAAGTCTAAATATACTTTTGAGCTCTATCTGTGTGTACTGAGACTGTCTTGAGTTCATTGAATAAAAATCCATTAAATCTATTTATATGTTGAGAGTGAGTTAGATATATGGAGCCCTGAACACCTGCACATCTGAGTACAACATTATTGGCCAAGTCTCTAAACTTTGTGCTAGTAGTCTCAACCCAGATTTTGCATCATCTGGAGCCCACTGCAAGGGGTTCTTTAATATAAAAACTCACTTTTAGACCTCTGTAAGGAGTCTAACTTAGAAACATTAGTTTTGCACCTTCTGAGTCTTGGCCCAAAATACCTGAAGTGATTCCACCTAAGGTGAAAGACTCTGTTGTAGTTAGGAAAAGAGAAACTAGAGCCAATAGTAGTGCTTCTAAGTCCTTTTTGCCTGATCCTGAAATCTTACTCAGAAGGAAAAAGCTTCAGACTGAGAAAGTACTTTTAAGTTCACTAAAAGAACTGTGCTCTACTATTAAACCAGTTTCTACTGCCTTTACCATAGAACCAATCAAACACAAGACACCTCTGTCTGACAGTAGGGATGCACCTAAGTTCAAGCATACTAAACCCTCTGGGGTTTGACACTTTTCACACAGGATGGTCTCTCTGTTTGAGTATACTGGAATACAGGGAGATAGAAAGAGGAAAAAAAGGATTTTAGAGTATGTGGATGCTCAGACTGAACAGGAATGGTTGGGCTTTGATTCTTTTGGGGATGACTATACCTGGTCTGCTTTTAAGAAAGAGATTAAGGATTCCTATCCAGAAGCAGTGGATGACACAGGTAGTGTTGCAAACCTGGACAGAATCTGCAAAGAACATGCCAGACTGAGTAGGAATGACACCATAGAGATCCATTCTCTGATCAGAAAATTTAGGGCAGAAGCTAAGAAGTTGGCTAAGGTTACTGGGAATGGGGTCTCTGGTAGACAAATTTCTAGGCTGCTTTACCCCAACCTTTGCAGATGTCATAGAGGAAAGGATAATCAGTAAGTGTGGCCATTATAAAGATTCTATTAGAGACAGGTACAAGTACAACAAATATGATTTGTCTGAAGTACTTGTAATAGTAAGGACTTTGATAGATAGTGCTACTCTGAGAAGTCCTAGGAAAGAGAGGATAGAGAAAGTGGATAGTAGTAGCAGACACACCAAAGAGGAGAAGGCAGAAGAGAGAATGACCTATCTACAAGATGCTGTAGTCACCATTGGGAAACAGATAGGAAGCATTCAGAGTGCTATGCAGACTTTGTAAAACAGTCAGCTGGACATGCACA
>JABCKS010025158.1:0-11948 GCA_018851325.1 Termitomyces sp. DKA19 | reverse complement strand
GATAAAAGAATGAGATGGAGAGATTAGGCAAGATAAGATAAGGGGAATGTACTGGAGGGAGTTGAATTGCTATTATGCTCAGAATGGAGTTATGGCATAACTCTATTCTAGCTCCAAGGTTCTGGGCCCAAGTCTTGGATTTCAGGACTTTTGCAGGTGGATTGGGTAGAAGTCTCTAAGAGATTTAAGGGTATTCCAGAGGTGTCCTAGGAGCTCTCAGATGTCATCTTCAGGTCCATACTTGGTCCACCAGACTAGGTATTTCATCTGCTTGTAATGTTGTTAGAAGTCAAGGGTTTTGTCAACTGTGTATTGGGCTTCTCTGTCAATCTCAATGGCAGAGAAAGAGTTATTTTGCTAGCCAGGGAGGGAGTCTGAGTTATGGTGTTTTAGGAGTTGGACATAGAAGATAAAGTAGATCCTCTTTATTCTAGTAGGGAGTTCAAGCCAGTATAGATGAGAAGATACCTTATGAAGTATTTTAAATGGTTTGAGATGCTTATAGTTGACTTTTAGAGAGAGCCATTGGGTCTTGATAGTTCAGCAGTTGAGCTAGATGAGGGATCCTATGGGCCAATCTAGGATTGTATTCTGGCAAACATCTACATGGCTTATGATAAGCCTGGTTAGTGACACTAATTTCCTGCTCAAGGTAGGTAGTCCTGCAGACTTTGGAGATCCTAAGTAGTTGAATGGGCTGTGTGAGAGGAAATATTATAGAGCAATATAGTGAGCCAAAGGTTATAGCCCTTATTTATGAAGAAGGAGAATACACTAATAGCCAAGTGTAGAGGATTATTGTAAGTAAATTTGGCAAGAGGAAGTTTGATGCACCAATCATTCTGCAGGTAGTTTATATAGAGTTGAAGATACTGTTCCAGAGTCTAGTTGACATATTTGGTCTATCCATTAGTCTCCAGATAGTAGGCTGTAGATAGGCTAGACTTGATGTCCAGGACCTAGCAGAGAGACTACTAGAAATGTGAGATGAACAGGGTACCCTTGGTCAAAGATGATGTCATTAGACAGGCTGTGATGAAGTGCTGGGCCAGTCATGGAGCATCATCAATGGTGCAGTAGGGGATGAAGATGGCCTGTTTTGTTGGTTTACATATGATGATAAGAATTGTATCATACTCCTCAGACTCTAGAAGCTCAACAATGTAATCTATAAAAATAGACAACTAGGGTCAATGCTTTAATAGCCTTCAGGGGTTTGAGGAGTCCAAAGGGGTGGTGGTGTAGCACCTTAGTCTAACAGTATGCTTTGCAGGTGTAAATGTATCAGGTGACATTCTTCTTAAGTCCAGGCCAAAAGTACATTCACATAATAAGCTGGAGGGTCTTTAAGACTCCCAAGTAACTACAGAGCTTGCAGCTATAGTGCTGCTAGAGTACTTTGAGACAGAGCTAGTGGTAGTCTGGAACATAGATCATACTATTGTGAAGAAGGAGTTGGTTGTTGGAGGAGAGGATATTGGTGGAGGAGTTGGAGGGAGGGTTGGGGGGAGGGAAGTTCTAGGGGTTATAAAAGCAGAAGTAGTTGTCTAGGGGTGCCTAGCAGATCCATTGGAGTAGGCCTTTATTGTTTAGCAGGAAGATGGTCCAAAGTTGCTTGAAGAGAATGGATAATATATTAATTAAGGGAATTTTGCCCAGCATTAAAGGATTTTTGTGGGTAGATATTGAGCCTCTGAGTCAAGGTATTTAGTTTGGCCCTGAGATAGCCAGGATGATACCAAATGATGAAATTATACTTGGACAGCAGTTTAGACTATTATGCCTGCTAGTGGCTGAGTTGTTTGGTAGTCATAAAGTACTGGAGGTTGTTGTGGTCTGAGTAGACTTGAATGCTATACTAGGTACCTTCTAGATATACTCTCCATTACCAAAAGGCTTTTACAATTGCAAGGAGCTCTTTATTGTAGATATTATGGTTCAGCTCTATAGGGATTATGGAGCAGGTGTAGAATACAATAGAGTAGAGTTTCTGAGTATCAGGATCTGTTTAGAAGAGAATTCCAGTGAGAGCATAGTCAGAAACATTGCATTTAAGAATGATAAAGAAAGAGAGGTCATAGTGTTGGAGAATGAGGGTTGTAATATTTCTGTTATGATTTGTATAGCTTATAATTCACATGTTGTAACACAAAACCAGTTGATTAGTCTGTCTATGAAATATGAAGTAAGGCACTGCCTTATACAAGTACAAATAAAGTAGTTATAGGCAGTGTCAGGTGATACTACTACTTATAATAAGTAAATAATAATAATATGTCCAAAATTATACTAAGGCAACATAAAATAAGAGTATAATAGGTGCTCTATTATATACCTCTCTGTTGAGTTCATTGACAGACTTATAAATGCAAGAAGGGGTGAATAAGAGGGTAGTTGTATACCAGAAGATTGAATTAGGCTTTTAGCCTGCCCAGTGTATTGATAATGATAATGAACTACATTGAGTAGTTGATTCTGCTTGTTTATCTATCTGCAAGAATGCCACTTCTTTGCTGCTAACAATATTAGCCCAGCACTCCAATACAGCATTAGCTGTATATGGAGCCACTTATTTTAGCTTTTGGTATAATAGAGGTAGCAACATTAGCTACTACAGCCACATCTGAAGGGCAAGGGGTAACAATTGGAGTTGTCTCTAGACTAGTTTCAGCAAGTGCAAAAGGTTTACCAGTATGGTCCAATTCTATTGACTCTATAGGTGTATCCTGAGAGGACATAATGGAGCTTACAGCAATAGCAGAGGTAGCTTCCACCAATGATGATGAGTGCTCCACCTCATTAGTATTGGCACTAGGTAAAAGTGCCACTGCTGCTGACACCTCTGCCTCTGCTAAGGCAATATCCACTATCTCTACTATAACAAAATGCCTATTACCCTCTTAGTCTTGCTGCCATAGTATAAGTGTGTGCATATTATTATTATTGAATTACTTATTATAAGCAGTAGCATCACTTGATACTACTTATATCTACTTTCTTTATACTTGTATAAGGTAACACCTTACTTCATACTTTATAGACAGACCAATCAACTAGTTTTGGATTATGACATGTGAATCATAAGCTGCACAAACTGTAACAGAAATGTTACATTTTTTTTTAATCCAAATAAGTAGTTACTTATTTGCAAAGTAGAAGATGGACTTTTGAAAAAGAAGTTCACTGCTACTTGTTGTGATCAGAACATTAAAAATTTCAATGTACACCTTCCTTAATAGGGACTATGGTGACTATAGATGATCAGGTACTTGGACCTGGTCTCAAATCAGAGTTTGATAAAGCATTACAGAATGCTCTACATAGAATGACAGACCTTGCCATGTCAACCTATAGTATAGGGAGAGAAAGCAGCATGATGCCAGGAGGGCTGCTACTAGCTACTCCTGTTTGACCACTATACAGTAGTCAGATTGGCATCACTACTAAGGGCATAAGAGTGCCCTATATTTGGCCTTACCTAAAGGAAGAGCCAGGTAACATAGTGGTAACAGTGGGCAAAGGGCAAAACCCTTTGTATGCATCGATAGTACTATAAATGAAAGGTATTAGATCCTTCTCTAATGTTACAGGAGGCCATTTTGACCCTTCATCAGGGAGCACTTCTTTAAAAAGTACTATTAATGAGCCTTACAAGGCCTGCAGCCCTATATGATTACAAGCTGAGCTTATACTAAATGTGCATATAGTGGGACCATCAGCATTCATTGAGACAATTCCTGAAAGTCAATATAGAGGGTGTTGATCTAGGAGCATTGCAGCAATTTCAGAATAGTAACATGGAGGACTTTGGACAGTCCCATATCAATGACCAAGGAGTGGTGTTCTAAGGGAACACTACATATAATACTTAGTCAGAAGACTATGTTCTGTCTAAACTTACTAGGCTAATCAAAACAAAAGAGTAAGAGTCTTGCTCCCCAATGGTGGATGCCTGGGATGGAACAAGGAATAGTCCTGCAATGTATCAGCTACAGGCTGAGCAGGAAGGGAGTAGCTCTCTGAGCCAGTCTGGCTATGATAGAGAGGATGGAGGTGGCCTGAAATAGGACTCACCTAGAAGCAATCATGCTTCTCTACCACTCTTTATACTACATCATGGACCAGCTGATCTAGGAGAAGATGGCAGAGGACCTGAGAGAGGACTACTTTTCCCTGGTCAAAGACTATCACCACCCCCAGACCCTGAAGGACTAGATCATAGTCCAGCAGGGAATGGAGGGTGATAATGTAGGATGTGGAGCTGGATGGAGGAGGACTACAGTCTTCTCCAAGAGACAGCCACAGCAGTTCTTGATGCTGCTGCAGCATTGTGGGCACTTTGCTACTCTGGGAGTGGAGGAAGCCTATAAGTATCACTACCAGACAATACATGATTGTCTAAAGGCAGTGATGGAGCAGTTGCTCACTGCCTGTCTAGCTATACTAGAAGGACTCAAGCCAAGAAGGAGTGATTCATCAAAAACAATCACTTTATATGCTAGGTCAGCTAAGTTTAGTGAACTTGAAGACTGGCTGATAAGTATTTGTGTGTTCTATGCAGTAACACAGTATGGTAAGGATGGGTGTGAATGCAAGAAAGTCCTAATCTTGATACTTATAGAATGAGAGTCTGCCATAATGGAGGGACATCTAAGGCATACTGGGGCTTAGAAACACTCTGAGTCCCAAAAGCTACTACCCTCAGTTACTATTGCTCTGCCAATGGGTCAATTGCATAATTCTTGGTCAGAGAAGAAAAGAGACTTCTATTGAAACAAGCAATCTACTATCTCACATTTCTGTTGCCAATCTTGTACTAGTCAGTATGCCTCAAAGACTATTTAGGCCACCACATTGACTGAGTCCAGTAGAGTAGGTGAATTATGGCTATGAGCAGAAGATATGCCATTGCCATAGGAAAAATTAGATGACAACTGTTAAAGAAACTTTTAGGAAATCACTAGACCTCCACAGGCACCCCCAGAAGCCAATAACACTAGCCATGCCTTAAAGGTCTCAATATTTGAAAGAGGATAATGTCAGAACCTTACCAATTTTACCCCATCAAACTACTTATAATTCTGCCACTTTGTAAACCATTTCTGCCCAACTCCTGAGCATCCCTGCCCTCTATCCAAGCTCTATCTGTGCCCTATACATTGTCAGATCACTAGCCTACATGTTCCTAAACCCTGACTCCAAACAACTTCTCTAAATGTGCCCTATGCATCATCAAATCATTAGCTAACTATCTTCCTAATTTTTGAAGCCCCTTTAGGGCCCACTCCAGCCTCAAGACAATCCTATGCCTACAAATCCAGCTGTGAGACTTATTTCAGACTATACTTATACCCCACCATGACAAAAGCTAAGCTCCAGATAGATACTGCCTATCTAAGGACCCCCCTGCCTCATCTAGTATTCTTTGAAAACTCTGAGTATATAGTCTTGGACCCACTATAGTCAGTTACTAGTCTTAATGTTGCTTACATCTCTTGTACTCTGTTTTTTTTACTCTTAATCTACTTCTTTTCTCTCTCAATTTCTATTCTCTGACATAGTTGTCTCAGTCTATAGAATATTCCTACAAACTTCACTACCCTCTGCCCTTGCCATATCAATTCCAGGCATCTGGATCAGCCTTGGAACACTTGTATGTTTCTTTCCTCATTATGACTAACTAACTAACAGGTTCTCAGATATAAGCTTCTAGGTTTTTCAAACCTGACAGTTAGAGCCTTAAGTTCAAAACTCAATACTTAGTCCTATCTCAGCTGAATTCAATATTAGTTAACATTGATCAATCAATATATAAGCTAACATGTACTTTGTTATTCTAAAAACTCAGTAAAAGTTTCTTGTATAGCTATAATAAATATTTTATCATACTACTGCTATTCAAAAGATTTAATATAGGATATTGCTAGAAAATTGGGCTGGCCCTGGGCTCTTAAGCTTAGGGGGTGGTAAGAAGGTATCAGAGGCCTAAGTAGTTGTAAAAGGCAGAATGAAGGACAGCCCCCAGAAATTGGCCATACAGAGATCATTCTCTACAGCTCCCAAAGTAAGTTAAAGGGCTGGAGACTGAGGAGAAGAGAGAGCAGAGGCATGGCACAGCCTCTTGACTGCTCTGTGGCAAGCAGTCTTCTTAGGGAATAGAGGTACAGATTTTAGATAGGATAAAGCAAACTCCAAGGAAGGTCCATAGCTGAAAGGTATGAAAATTTGGGAAGGTACTTTCAGAAGAAAGAATAGAATAGTTGGAATAGACTGAGCTCTTACTAGATGAGGGGCAGTTTAGTTATACAAAGGGGAAGCAGCTACAGTAGACTATGGAGAGGGGTCAGAAGTCAGACTCTAGTCTGCTATATCTGAGAGAGAGTTCTTCTGTCATATATGGGCTATGACATAGTGATCAAACAAAGGCAAGTCCTCTCTATAGTTCAGACTGGGTTCTTTGTTGGAGTCTTCAGTGTCCTCTCTAATATTTTGCATAGACATGGCCAAAAGACAAACTGTGTATTTCTGGCATAGCCCTTCTATAGATGTATCTGATATAGTACTTGCATAGTTGAATTTAGGCTTGAAATATTACAAATTAATTCCTAACTATCACTAGTCATTGTTTCTGAATTAGTGGAATGACTCATCTATTGTTAGCAGGCATTCCACTTGATATTATCAAGATTCTGGGGGCATCAATCACCCCATAAGTTTGTAGTATATATTCAGTCCATAAATACTAAGTCAATATTAGTTAATACTAACCAATTAATAAATAAGTTCATATTCTTTCAAGTATTTTAAGCTCTTCAAACACTTTTACAAATGGTCAAGCAATATAATATATGTGTTCAAGATGTTTCTTATTTATATTTTAATCTTTTTCACTTATTTGTACTGTAAAAATGAGCTGACTCCAGATAGTTACTTTTAAAAGAAGGTACTGGTTCAGCATTAGTCAGATATGACTAATCCTGCAAAATCTTAGTCAGAATTATGCAAGTATTGCTCAAAAGCAGCTAACTTTTCCATATGTTATCATATTCTATATTGAAAAGCTATGGTCCATGTCTTTAATATAGGCCTGTAATTTTTGCTAAGCAGACCTAACATTGCTGTGCTTAGTTAGATCTTCAACATCTAACTCAAAACTTACTTGCAGCTCCAACTTTGCTACACTCAATTAGGGCCTTAACTTTAAAACTCAATGCTTAGTCCCAGCTTTAACTTTGCTGCACTCAGTTAGAGTTTTGATTTTAAAAACTCAATGCTTAATTTCAGCTTCAACTTTTACTAATAAGCTGAATATAATGTTAGTTAACATGAATCAATCTATATATAGACCAATATATACTTTTTTATTCTAAAAACATTTTTTTATGTATTTATAATATATGGAATGACCTTTGGAAAAGTAGCTTTATGCCTATATATGCAACAACCTTTGGATTGTGCTGACTAAAATTTGTCAGCACTGACAAATGCTGATGAATTTGAACTCTTTTATAGTAATAGAATTAGAGTTGGCTGTTTTTCCACTCTTTGGATATATTTTTTACAAAAAAAAATACAGTAGACAACTTTAATAAATGTATACCATCATTTGACTATGTGTGAAAGGTGCCAGATAGTCTGCAGGGATCAAAAAGGCTGAACATAAATTAGTAGACACTGTTTTTCATGCCTCATATGTTTTTGGATACAACATGACCAAATAATAGACATTTTTGAAGTTGTGGAAAGGAGGCTACACAACAAAGTATGTTTAGTCACATCTATTGATTAATTGATGTTGACTAACAAGCTTATTAGTAAATCCTTCCACATTGAGTTATTGATATATTAAATATCTCATCATACAAGTCAATTTTAATGGTTTTTAACTGTTAAATTGCTTAGCAATTGATGTTGTAGGCAAGCATCTATGACTTCTTCAATCCAAAGGCAACAAGCTAGGATTCAAAAGAGATTTGAACAGTTACAAATGACAGATTCTGATGATCATTGTGCAAATAAAAACAATAGATCTTTGAAATAGATCAATACTGTAGTTGTTTCACCACTTCAATTAGGGCCTAGGAGTATGGGAACTGAAGATATCAATTAATCTATAGGATCTGGGAGTTTGAAACCTATAGCTACTGATTCTGGCACTTCAGAAAGACCTATTAGGTAGCTAGCAGCTGCTAATGATCCATTTTCTATAGTCATTTCAGAAACTATTTTGCCTGAAAGATGGGATGCTCCTTTGCAGAATCCTATACCTAGAGCAGTGCTACCTCTACCTGCTCCTATATAAAGAAGAGGGAATAGACTCAATCAGTCTGCTGTTGCTGAAACTGCTATAGCTATTTCAGAAACAGTTTTGCTAAAGGATTAGGATGCTCCTTTACAGAATTCCATACCTAGAATAGTGCCACTGCTGCCTGTTCCTATATATAGAAGGGTCAGAAATACTTCCTTATTAGAGCTTATAATGGTACCAGTTCTACTTGCTCCCCAAGCACTGTTAGAAGAGCAACAAAAGCTAAGATAGAAGCAATAAAAGCAGGCACTGGTAATCTTGCAAAAGCCACAAAGGCTAAAGCATATTGCAATAGCTATAGAGTAGAAGAGACAACAACAAGAAGCACTAGCAGTGTTGTAAGAGCAATAAATGTTGAGACAAGATCAAGACAGGCAACAGGTATTGGCTATTCTGAGTTATGAAAGGTTGAGGGAGGAAGAAGAGGTCAGTTCAAAATAACTTGAATATGCCACTTGGACTAACAAAGTCTAACAGCATATTGATTTGAATCCTAAATATAGGCCTTTGAATGCAGCTATAGCTCAAAGAATCTTTCAAGGCTAGGAATAACAACATGAAGTTGATCTAGAAGAGGAATTCAATAATTTAGGTCCTCAAAATGATATACCCTCTGAGGATGACTTGGAATATGTTAATCCTGCTCAACAGAGACCTGTAGAAGAGTTGGACCCTGCCTTACCCAATTCTCTACCACAACCCAAAAATCCTACTGAAAATATACCAGTAGAAGAACTAGAGCCTCTCTTTTAACTTCCTATTCTACTACAGTTTGGCCCTATTTGGCCTATTCCAAGAGGAAGGCAACCTGATATTATAGCACCACATTATCTTGGTCCTATGATTGTTATATGTCTATACTGCCAAGCTCTACATTTTGATGCTAAAAAGCTTACCAAGTCTACCAGAAATAATCCAAAATTTGGCATGTACTGCTTACAAGGTCAAGTAAATTTTCCCAGGCTTCAAGATGCTCTAGCAGATTTACTGGACCTACTCTATGGCCACCATGCTCTCTCTGACACTTTTAAAACATTTATCTGTCAATACAATACAGCTTTTTCATTTACATCTCTGGGAGTTAAAATTGACTATGCTGTTACCAATGCTCTTAGACTATACAGCTTTAGGATCAATGGAGAACTACATCATTTGATAGGTGCCTTGCTTCCTATTGAAGGCAATCATTCTGCATATATACAACTCTACTTTTATGATCACAACCAACAATTGGCTTTTTGTCAACAGAACAATCCCAGACTTAATCCTCAGATAATGGCCTCTTTGCAGGATATGCTTACTAGAGTCAATCCTTTCATTGACTTATACAAGCAAGCTAGGCAGATCATGGGAAAAGTTCTAGAAGGCCAACCACAAAGGCTTTCTGTCAAGCTTACAGCTAATTTTGGAAACCCTCAATACTATAATGACCCCAATGAACAGGAGGGAGTTGCAGCTATAATTCCTGGAGATAGCTTAGAGGAGCAATCAAATCATTATGATATAGTTTTGTACTTGCATGAAGGCCAATTGAAGCAGATCTTACACCCATATTACACTCTATTGTGTTATATCATCATCTTTCCCACTGGACAGCCTGGATTTCACACTGACATTCACTCTTATTTTAGACCATAGAATCAACAAAGATTAGCAAAGGTTATCTAAACAGCATATTATGCATATAGGCTACAGCAAATAACTTTGGAATTCAATGGACCATTATTCTGGAGTGGAAGGTCATTTCAACAATATCTTATAGATACATAGGCTTCAACTGAACAAAAGAAGTTGAATTAGATTTGACACAATCAGAAGATCAGAGCTGAAGTTTATTAGGGAGTAGTGGATGCTGCTGCTAGAGATGAAGAAGTCACCCCACAAAGCTGCTATGTTATCCTTCCATTCTCCTATACTGGAAGTGATTGACAGATGCAGCAATTATTTCAGGACTATATGGCTATCTGCAGAAATTTTGGAAAACCTGACCTCTTTTTGACTATGACTGCCAATCCAAAGTGGTCAGAAATTGAAAAAGCTCTTTTAAAGGAACTTGCAGTCAATGGAAAGAAGCAAACAGCTGCTGATTGGCCTGATATTGTTGTCAGAGTATTTGAACTCAAGAAAAATGCTGTGATAAAGGAAATCAAGAAAGGTCTCTTTAGCAGCTGTGTGGCTCATATTCATACCATTGCACTTACTGCTTAGTTTGAAGCCAATGCCAGATTTCCTAATAATAACACTGCCTATCAAAACTTTCCAACCAAGTTTGTCTATAAAGCTTCCAAAAAGACTTGGAAGAAGAGGCAAAGAGGAACAGCTATTGGGAGAATTTACTTTGCTTCATCCCAACAGAAAGTAAGGTTCTACCTCAGGATGCTCCTTACAGTTGTGACCAATGCAACATCATAGGCTAATCTTGGACAGTCAATGGCCACACTTATCCTACTTATAAGGAGACATACAAGGCACTTGATCTTTTGGAAGATGATGCAGAATGGAGGTAATCTCTTGCTGAAGCTGCTCTAATCCAATCAGGATCAGCTCTTAGACAGCTCTTTTATACTATTTTATTCCACTGTGCTCCTACCACTTCAGAGGCTCTATAGGATAAATTCAAGCACTCCATTTGTGATGATCTCTGACACAGATTGGAGAATATCCAGCAGACTATTTACTAATGAAAATGTCTATGACTATAGCCTTTATCTAATCAATGACAACTTAAAGAATTTTGGGAACACTCTTCAAGATTTTCCCAATATGCCAGAATTCCAACAGGTTTGGAATGTGATTCCAGGTAAATTGGACATTGTATAAAGAGTTGACATTGATACTAATCAAATGATTTCAAGAAATAGACTTTTGCAAGAAGAAACTGATTATAATGTTGAGGAGTTGAAGAGAAGAGTGGATGAAAACAAAGCCAAGTTTCATAGTAAACAACTGGGGGCCTTCAATAAAGTTATGGACTCTGTGGACAACAGTTTGGACAAGATGATATTTGTTCACAGTGCAGGTGGATGTGGCAAAACATTTGTCTGCAACACTTTGGCTTCTGCTGTTTGGTCCAATGGAGATGTGGCATTATGTGTAGCATCATCTAGGATTGCTGCCTTATTGCTAGAGAGTGGTAGAACTGCTCATTCAAGGTTCAAAATCCCCATTCCTGCTCTGGATACATCCATTGCCAATATCAAGAGAGAAACTCAGTTGTATCAACTCTTACTTCTGACCAAAGTTGTTATCTGAGATGAAGTTCCAATGCAACACAAAAATGCCATTGACTCTGTGGATCAAGGGTTCAGAGACATCCTGGAGAAGGATGTTCCTTTTGGTGAAGTAACTGTAGTATTTGGAGGAAATTTTTGGCAAACTCTACTAGTTATCCAATGAGGACTCAGACAGCAGATGATTGCTGCTTCATTCAAAAGAGGAAGACTTTGGGATCAGATTCAAGTCCACTACTTGGTTTAAAATATGAGATTGGATCAGACTCCTGATAATATTGCTCATGCAGCTTGGTTATTGAATGTTGGTGCTGGAAAAAACCTTGGGCCTGAAGAAACAGTACAACTTCCAGAAACTATGATCTGTGATGACAATTCTGTCACTGGATTGATCTCTTCCACTTATCCTT
>JABCKS010025157.1:1960-17047 GCA_018851325.1 Termitomyces sp. DKA19 | reverse complement strand
CATTTAGAAGCAGTCATGTTGTTACAAGAAGGCATCTGGACATGATAAGCAACTGAATTGTTATTAATAGTAAATATTAGTATAATTGGGAAAAAGGGAATCTGTTTGTTGATAGAGGAAGCTAAAGTTGAATGGAATTCTGGGAAGAAGATAGAAGAGTCAATAATAGATAGCAGTAATAATGGGGTACTGAGAAAGCTTTTCATAAAGGTTCCAGGGAAATTGCTAAGAAGTTTGCTAATATTGAGGAGGTTCCTAGCAGCTTCTAGTTTGTCAGCAAGAGGTCTGAAGAATGTAGACTGAGAGGAGCTTGAGAAAGTCAATAGCAGATAATTGGATAGTTTGGCAGTTGATTCCAAGTAATGTTTTTCTTGGGCTCTGGTTTCTGGCAGAATGATTACCTAAACCCTTGCAGTGGGCTCCAAAATGATATGCTCCTATACCACCTAGCTGCTGTACAGGAAACCAAAAAGGATAACCTATAAATATACTGACAACCAGATAGGGTAGCTGGCAGTAGAAAAGGTGTATAAGGGTAAGTTGGTAAATGTCTCAGAAAACAAGAGCCAATAAAGTAGGGGAGAAATAAAAGGAGCAAGTGAAAGTGGTTACTAATGCTAGCCTAAGTCACTAAGGGAAAGAGGAGTAAGAACAGAGAGAAACAAAGTAATTGCTAAGTGAGTAGGAGGGAGAAGTTGCTGAGTATAAGGGAGGATTAAGCAATAAAAAGTGGAAGTGTCAGTAATAGAAGCAAATGTTACTAAGGTGTGACAAAGGAGTAGAAAAAGAGTTAAGGAGCAGTAAATTGCTAAGTAAAAGATTGCTAGAAAAAGTCACTAAGGTCTATGAGGACCTAGCAATGAAGAGGGATAGAAGTAGGAATATAAGTCAAAACAAATAAAAGCTAAGAGATAGACACAAAAACTAGTCACTAGCTATAGTCACTAAAGTTGCTAAAACACTATAATACTATAAAGCACCTATACTTGGTACCATGCAAAATCAAGAATGAGTCTGCTAAGGTTGTTGCTAAGCCATTCACAATGATGAAGAAGACCAAGAGCAAAATCTGTAGCTAAGGAGACAATGAACAGAGTGTTTCAAGGCTGCAGTGGGTAGTAGTAGACTATAATCCTTCTTTTTCATGTTCAACTAGGTATGTACAAAGAGTATTTATACTGTTGTAAGTAATATAAGCAAGAATGGAAAATTGATTGCTAAAGGTAATAGCATCTGTCAAGATGTTCAAGGTTCTATACTGATATTCAGATAGTAACCACTCATAAGTACATAATGTCAGAAATGTATACAAAATGTGTCAAATGGAAAAATAAACAATCATCAAAATGGAAGTCTAAGTGAGCATACTATATGTCAATATTTAAAGTGTAGACACCATCCTATATGCTTGTAATTAAGAAAATCAAAGGAACTAAGAAGTCATGTATCTATGAGAGGTTGTCTTTTTGAAAGCAAAGTATGAGTGTTACTAAGGGTTGTTGCTAGCAATCATCACTAAGAAGGTTCTCAGCCTGGTCATTCTAGATCCATAGTCTAGGCTCCATGTGATGAGTGCTTGTGATCCCAAAACCTCATGATTGCTAATGTCTTGTATGAAAGGCTACTTTGTTCCAGACTCTAGGTCCAGACCCCTTGTGACATATTCCTAAGTCATATGCTATGGAGATAAGATTGATGGAGATGTTGTTAATAGTATTCAGCAACAGATGGGTCTCAACAAGTTCAGAACAAGCCTAGAAATTATATTTATCTAGATAGCTCAGATATAAAGACAACATAGCTGATTCAGGAGTTGTCCCATTGACACTTTAGGCCATTCATAGTAGAAAGACAAATCGAGCCATTAATCTACTAGATGAATCTTTCTGCAAGTCTATGTCAGTTGCAGCTAATCTTAAATACTGTTAAACTATTTCTAACTCAAAAGGATTCCATTCCTAGCCAGTACTCAAAGCCACTGCCACTACCAATGTTGCTTAATAATGAGGAGTATAGGATGGAGGAAGTGCTAGATAGTAGAGTGTTTTAAGGGAAGTTGTAGTCTAAGGTGAAATAAAAGAATACAGTATTGAGGAGAATATCTCTTAGAAACTATAGATAAATATACATGCACCAGCTCTGATCTAGGACTGTTACTGCAAACACTCCAATGCTCCAAAGGCAGTTTAAGGCATCTATCTCATCTCTGTAGCAGATCAAGCAATCTGTAACTTTTTTTAGTCAGTGTATTGAGACATTATACTCTAGAAGGGAGATGATGTCAAGGAACTGTCTAAGTTGGACCCTATTCTTGTTTCTCTCACTTTGAGCTGCTTTCCATCTTCATTCTTCCATTTTTTGGTGACAAGTACTTTTGAATCAGGACTATCTAATAGTGCCACTTTGTAGTGGTTACATTCCAGGAGGCTAGAGATTAAGGCCAATTACAATGGACTTCCATTTTGGAATTTGACTCTAGACTTAGTGTTATGTAAATGTTTTTCCTAGAAGCTCTAGAGTTAATTTTCCAAACACTAGTATTGAAAATCTTCAAACTTGTTCTCTTTAGATCTCCCTCTGCCAGGTAAGTAGTTTGATCTCTAGAACTTCTTATAGCCATTAAATATACTTTGGATCTTCCTCTGCCAGTTGTTTGACTAAGCCAAAGCTTCTAGAGGTTGTTCTTACAAAACTAGTAAAAAATATATAAAAGTAGCAAGCAATAAACTTGAAAAATAGAATAGTGTGTTGAGAGACATTCTATTAAGCTATGTAGCTTAGCAGAATGTCTTCCAATATAAAGTAAACCCATCTTATCTGGCTAGTGAATACCCCTCTCTATCCTTACCAGGGTCAGTAATGACATGCTAGTGATGTTTTTTCTCAACTCATATCAAAGTTGGGCTTAAAGGCTTTATGCCAGGATATTGCCACTATTGGGGGTTGATCCACTGCCATCTGAGTTGGTCAAGTTTACTTTATATTAGGAGATATTTTTCTAACCTGTGTGTCAGGTCTGGTGATCCAATTACTTGATTGGAAAAATTAAATAAAACAACTCAGTGATCCAACTACCTTCTTTAGAAATATTTATAAGCAGATATGTCAAGATAGTCCTTAGAAAAAAATTCGACCTTGGCTGGAGATTGGAATGACATGAACATCATACAAGGTAAAGTCACAGTGTTTTTGCTCGTTTCGCATGCAAACACAATATACACAGCTCATGGCTATCATGAAGACATCTGAGGTGCAAGAAAAAATGATGGGGAGCAGGCGAAAAATCCCCTCGAAACGAAACTCGCGAAGAAATCTGTCCAAAGGATAGTCGGCATCTTCCAACAGTCACGCAGTATGCAAACTCGCCACTTGGTTTGGACCGGAGGTTTTTTTTAAAACACGCGCACTGCCACGAATAAACTAGATTCCGCGGCTCCTTGAGGCCTTTCCCACGCGATGTATCGATAATTGAATTGCAAGGCAAAAACGTCAGAGCAGTATAGACCTTCACAGGATATATACTGGTGGTGTTGGCGCAAAGATCTCCACGATCTTCTCCCTCCAAATGAAGATAAGGAGTATGATAAGGAAGGGTATAATTATCAAGTTGATGTCCGGGCCCGGAGATTGACTGCACACCGAGTAGAAACTTCGAGACCACATCTCGCAGAGTCCTGCATGCTGATGACAACATCAGTCACAATCTTTTCTCACTTGAAGTTGATAACTCACCATGATCCGCGCATCTTGTTCGAGCGCTTTCTGGGAGCTCCAACGCATCACCGCGGACTCACAGCAGGAGATAGCGTCGAGCTCTTTAATGTATATATCAACTGCTGGGAGATAATATAGAATTTGGCCCAGCTTGTTCTGGTCATGTCCTGGAATGGATCAGAGCAAGGAGCGGCTATGCAGCCACAATACTGACTTCTCGGGTTGTGCACATAAGGAAAAATCGCATCGCGCCGGTATATGCTGAGACATTTGGGAAAACGCTGCTCAAGAAGAAATTCAGGGATGAACCTTGAGAACGATACACAAGTAAGAGTGCTATCCAAGTCGCGAAGATAATTGAATCACTTCAAATCGAAGCATTTCTTACAGCATCGGACACGGCATGCCCAGTAAACCTGCTGTACATTAGGAGCTAAGCAGAACTGTCATGAAGGAAACCGTTGTTGCAGTCATGTCATAAGAGTGAGTTTAATGATGTCATAATTCAAGTACTCACATGACAGTGGGTATCGAACGCAAGATTTGCGTACTCAGGTTCACTCAAGTCAGAAGGGCAGAAGGGTAAGCCGTCGATGTTGGTTAGCGTAGTTGTCCAGACACATCTGGAAGAGCGAGACATGAGAGTGTTCCGAAGACTATGTGAAGTCCGTGCAAGATGAAGTAGGTCTGAAGGATGAAGATATTTGAATACCTAATGGAATTGTCAGAACATACACATTTCTCTGATCGTTGTAGGTCCATACCTCGAACAGAATATCAATTGGTAGATCCTCGTCTCGTCGGTTGAAACCATGACGAAATCGAACTTCGTGTTGAGAGTAATCCATAGCAGACTTGGTAGTATACTAAGAGTAAGATTCGCTGCAGTGAGTGGCTCTTTTATGCAAAAGGGGGATTGGGAACAAGGATTATGAAGCCTGAGGATGCCGGAGGATCCTCTTCAAGTATAGTTATGAATCAAACCATGTGACCCGTGGCATTGGGGTGGGTCTCGTATGGCTATAGCTTGGTGGCGTCCCGTTCTGATGCCGAGGGGCGCTGGGAACGTCTGCATCCGTTCACAAATGGACATTCGGGGTGTGCAAATGGTTGGATAAGACAGAAATAGATTCCTTGGGTCGGTAGTATAAACTTCCATTAACTGATCGATCAAGATCATGATGCATGATGCATGATGCACCACCACACGATCGACCCCCCCGAACCTAGATGACAATCTACCGTCACTGTAACCCCCGACCTGCCAAAAAGTACGCAAAAGCCTCCTTAGTGTACATATTCGAATAGAAATTCCCGATGCATTATAACTAATGCTATAGCTAGGAATATAATCATAAAGACATTGACCTCACTCGACCTTTTGTGTACCCAATGCTCATTACTCCAATGCTCACAAAGAGCTGCATGCTTGATCAGTGGCCGATTAAGATTAGCATCAGGTCGCCAAGATTCAGAGAGGGGGACGAACAGTCAGACGCCGATCTTGCTCTTCCTCCTTTCTGATGCTCCACTGCCTTACGGTCATCTTGTCTCTTTGCAGTTGCCTGAGCTCGTGTCGGTACTTTCTTGCTGCTGGAAGGTAATACAGAATCCTTCCTGGTTTGTAAGGTCGGGGTTCTGACCGAAATGAAATGACAGACGTTAGTAATAATTGAGAGTTGAATAACTCATGTTCAAGAAGATATAGATGGCTTACTTGGATATACGATATATGGAAATATGGCTTTGCTCTTGCTTCCAGGTGTAGCAGGGATCATTTTATTGAGGTCATAGTCAGACACGAAACTAATCAGAAGCTCTTATATCAGTTACTCCGGATTCAAGTCGTTACATGTGTCGTAGCTTGACAATTGCATAAATCAAAGGCCCCACGTACTTTGCTTCAATACAGTTTTTGCAACACCGTACACGACAGTTCCAGAAGATATCTTGAATACCAGGTGCGGAGCAGAACTAAGGAATCAAGTGACATTGTAGTTCGGCCAACATTCAAATCGAGAAACAAAGACTAACATGACAGTAATCGTCAAATGCAAGGTTCACATATTGCGGTTCGTCAAGGTCTGTCGGGCACGCCGGAAGACCAGGAACATTTCCGATTACTGATCTCCAGACGGGCCTAGCAGAACGCTTCATCAGGATGGAGCGCAGAGTCTTCGTGGTCCGCGCCAGATTGAGGAGATCCGTAGGATGAAGGCGCCCGAAGACCTTCCATCGAACATGAACATTGAGTCCTATCGAACTCTAACAGCAGGATGACATACCTCAAACAGAAGTTCCAATGGCATATCTGTCAACTTCTCGAGAGACCCTGGAATGCTTTCCAAGTCCCGAACACTGCTCATATCTGAGTTATTCTGCTTTTCGGAGACCATGGGGAAAGCGCACTTAAGATGACCCATCACATTTTCTCTCTGAAGTCCTTACATATGACCCGGGTAACAAACCTCTGATGGAATTCCACAAATACATACATGACAGCTCGCAGGATGATGTAATGACATGACAACTGATAGTAACAATACCAAGCATTAGGATGCACACCTACACATTGTAACACGCTAACAGTATTTACAGCAAAAAGTATAACGAGCATACAATCCACTTTCAGGACTAGTCTTCCCACCCGTACATCTCTCGCTCTCGTTTAGCCTTCCTCATCTCCGCCCGCTCTGCATCGGACATACAGGCCCATTCTGTGATGCCTCCCACACCCTCAATCAACTCTTCTTCCCATTGTTCTTCACGTTCCAAGTCTTTTTTTGTCTTTTTTTTTGGCGGCGGGGGCGGTGGTGGCGGTGGTGGCGTTCGCCGGTTCGGATGTAGCGGCGCAATGCGGGACAACGCGGTACGAGACGCCTTCATATACGGCGAATATGCGGTACCTGGGGTTACCGGGATTGCGCCACTTCTCCGCGGTGCCGGAGAACAAAAAGGTGAGCCAGGTTTGGAGTTGACACGTCGGATGAGGTCCGACATTGGAGTGGACTTTGTTTTTGGCGCGATAGTATAGCGGGAGGAAAGGCTGGGGAAGCGTGATACCTTAGGTCCGGCAGATGTCTGAGGGGTGCGAGGCACGTCTGATGCCGAAGGACGAGCGTTTTCCTACTCGGGTATGAGCACTCAGAAAAGCTTTTGGCAATTTTAGTGTACCTTGAACGAGGAAGCATTGTGTTGAGATTCCTTCTCGATGCCTGCCTGCTTATTTGAGCTTGTGGCGTCGTTGATATCGACATCTGCGCATAAGGAAAATTTTGGATGTCTGCTTAGCTGGCAAGGGCTTACCCTGACTTAGAACTCTTAGTTCTGCCTCGGAAGAGCCCATAGCATCAATGGTGTGAGCGGGTATGTCTTCGTCGTCAGAGTCAATCACTCCCTTGCCTCTACCCACCACACGTCGTCTATAATCCGAAGATCCTGTAGTCCTTCCGATTGTGTCGAGTTCGTCTTCCTCTCGATCGACGGGTTTCCTTTTCTTGCTTAGCTTAGCTCTTGCTGAACTACCCAGATCACACTCAGGAACAGAACTGAAGGAGTTCATTATCTCGGCCTTTTTCAGCACAATTGGTGCTGTCACCGAAACCTTGTCAGACGAGTGGTCGTAATCGTCGTCGATGAATTCCCGACTCTCAAAAACCTCCTTCTCTTTACCCTTGTCCTTGACATTCGGTTGTTCGATAATCACTTCCACTTTCTTAGCAGGAGTCTTCTTCTGCTTTGCCTTTGCCCTAGTTCTACTTGTACCCCGAATATCGTCGTCCTCATGCCCATCATCAACGCCTTTCTTTTTGCGGGATTTCTTGACAGCAGAGGTTTTAATCGGAATGATGGACATAGCAGGGGTATCATGCTGCGCTGGCGAAGGTCCTGTGAAGGATGTCGTAGAAGGACCAGGAAGGGGAGGTGGTGGCATTGAACGAGTGTCATCGTCAAACGCGTCACCGGCCAATGGGTCAGGTTCAGAATCAAGCTCGTCTACGGGCAACATGGCATACATTCGATTTTTTTTACCGCTAGAGAGTGACGAAGGCGAAGAAAGTATCTGATGAAGAATTGTAATTGGTGGGTGATCATATGAGCTCGCAGTGGAACTAGGAGGGTCGGAAGGGGGTAGTTGCGATAGCACAGGATATGTGACGTTGGAGATAGATGATGTAGGCATCGGGTTGGCTTGCGTTATAAGACGGTTTGGAGAGGTTTGCTCCGCATTCGCCCCCTGTTTCGGCTTTTTGAGTGGCCGAGGACGAGGTCTGGATTTGGGATCAGCAGTATCGACGAGCTCTGAGTTAGGTTTGCTCTTTTTCGCCGATTTGATCTTGGTCTTGACTTTAGTTTTACGTCGTTTGGACGGAGGAGGAATACTAAAGTCGTCATCGTCATCATCAGAGCTCAACTCGATGATGTCGCTTGCTGGAAAATTTGGTCGTTGAGTTTGAGGTCTGTTTCTTGAGCGTATCTTCGCGCGCTCGGCGATGTCAGTGATCATGGTTAAATCAAGGTCCATGTAAACATCAGAGCATGTAACAGTTTTCTCCTGACGGTGCATATCACTTGAGGATAGATCTGTACGCTTCTTGAGCGGACGTGGTTTTGGACGTGGTTTTGTAGCAGAACTCGAGTCTGCCGTCCCGTCGCTGATACTTGAGATAGGTGAACGGTTCGACATAGTAGCATCAATGGGTGTCTGTATTGTATCTTGCGTAGTTGCAGGGGGTATTTTGTCCTCGAGCGTACGGTCTGTAAGAAATTTCAGGAAATAGTAAGCCATATCGACTTTTGACAGTAAAAAGTAAAATATGCTGACCAGATATTTGGGGAATCAGAGTATTCTCTTCTTCGTCGCTGCCTGGGATGACCTCGTCGTCATAGATGCTCGTGTCCTCTGTCATGGTCGATAAGTACAAAGGAGCGATTGTGGATGGTTTACCGTGAGCGAGTCACGATATCGTGACGTCGACGCGTCCGGTCCACGTGAGAGCATACTGACTTAAGCACCACTCTTTCTATGACTTCCACACCCAGTCGCCGGGATTCGGGCGCTCCCCGTCTCGGGTCATCGCTCAATCCAACGTCGTTGCCAGTACCCTCAACTTCCACCATAGCTAATGCAAATCCTGACTATCCATCTGCTCGACGGTCTAGCAATCCATCTACACCTCCTCAGAAGTCGCGGGCGAGAGATTTACTAAGAAAGCACTATGGGCTTGGAGTAGGCCCACCACCAGCAATCCCAGGGAAAGCTGCAATCGATCCCATGAATTTGGGTGCGGTGATATCTTAAATAGTCGTAGAAACACTTTCATTCCGAAATTGCAGATTCAACGGCTTTTGATGCCAAGTCATATTATGAACAGTTGATTACCACATCTTCTCTACCAAGTCTTTTGAAGAGAGAGAACGAGCTTCTTTCTGGTATTTCCTTTTTTTGAGCCCATATCGTTTTGTGCTCAATCGTCTCGTCAGAAATACGAGAACTAAATAGCGAAAAGCAATCTCTTGTATACAACCACCATCACGAACTTATCGCTGCAAGTGATACTATTGCTGCAGTATAATCTTTGTCTCTTTTATGCCCCCCTTTTCTCATGCATATGCTAGATGAAGACTCGTGCCGAAAGTCTCGATGCCGACCTCGACCTTCTCAAAGTAGCCTTTTCAGAAATTTCTCGAATATCATCAGAAGTCGCCATCGAGGCTTCAGAAGCCAAAGCCGATCGCCCATGAGCTAATTCTCCTTTTGCTTTCAGAAATTTTCCGGATGTCATCAGAAGTCGCCATCGAGGCTTCAGAAGCCGAAGCCGAAGTCGAACGCCCATGAGATTTTCCTTTCGCTGTCGAACGTTGGCCGTGTCAAATAATACGTTTCATAATTAAGGACTGGGAATAAATAACTACATAATATCCTATTCATTTAACAACGGCTTCCTGCGTAATTCCCTCGAAACTGCTTCGGAGCCCACAATTCAACCTGCCAGTTAGACCCTCCTCGGTGTACCAGTCTGGTAATAAAGAGCTCTCCACCAACAATGGTATTCTCTTCTGCCTTGCAACCTATCTCCCATTTCTCGTATCCAGGCTCGATGGGAATCTTCTTCTTATAAATGTAATAGGTGTAGTCCAGGACATCATGTGCAAGGACAGTCAGGAACAACTCTCGTGTGATCTTCCCCCCCTGGGTCTTGATTCTCTTTCTCAATGGCTCAGAGCTATAACCCGGCCACTACCAGCATACATCAGAGACCCAAACGTCCACGAACAGAGAATGCCCAAAATCTCACCAGTATCCATACTTGTATCTCGCGGTTTCCCGAAGCAGCGAAAATTTCGTCCTTCGGTCCCTCAATCGGCGGCGGCTGTTGGCTGTGTGCAATCTTGCCAACACGCACACCGATCTCCGGAAACCCAGCGGTCTGAAAGACGATCGGAGGGAAGCGAGGACCATAACGCCACATCTTATCCCTCTCGTCGAAGTAGTCTGGTTGTGGCACCCAGACGTGGTTAGTCGGTCCCGTAGGTGGCTGTACCTCCGGGGTATTCACGGTTACTTTCTGCACTTGTTTATAATCCTGTATAGGGCACGGTCGTGCGCTCCGGCTTTCAGATGCAAGTGTATGTGTCTGCGAGTGTCTTCTGCTGGTCCTGTCCTGTGAACGCGATGTATCTTGTCGTGGGTCCGGGTAGGGAGTGGCGCTGTTGCGATACATGGAGAGGGACTGAAGAGTCATATCAGCTATGGTCGTTCAACATGAAAATGAAGATACGGACCCCAACGCTTTTCTTCCTGCTGGAGCTATGGGTTGTCACATTTGAACAGTCCATAGCACCTGTCAGCGTGGAATATGGCGAGACCGGAGTCACCGACTGTTGAAAGGGAGCCACATTTGGGCGCAAGACATCAGAAGGAACTTGTTGGTAATAATACGACTGCTGCTGTTGCGGATATTGGGGTTGCGTATGCTGATATTGTGGATATTGTTGCTGGCTATACGCAATCGTCTCCTGTGGGGTCCATTGCTGTTGCTGGGGCGCATAGAAGTAGGCCATTCCTCAGTAGGTGAAGCTGACAGGCAAGTACATATGCTATATAAGCTCATGGAGCGGCCAGTCGCTTTGCTCGGCGTATGCCAAAGCCATTTTGCGGCCAGATATCTCTGCCACTCATTCACTGTCTTCGAATGATTCTGGAGCAGGAAGGGCCATCTCGACGGGTCGAAAAGGTGCTTTGTCACAATGATGGTGTTTGATGGCTCTCGTTCAGGGCCAAAATTCAAGCGGACAAAGCTAACTGCCGAACCAAGGCGGAAGTAATACTCTTTCTGCCATTCGTGGCCGCTTTTCCCCCTTGCACATCTGATGAGCTTAATCTGCATTGTCTTTTTCGCGCGAATGCTGAAACTGCAGGACCATGCTCATTTTTCAAATGTAATTGGGGAAACATGACCAATTTTTAGTAACGGCTCTACGGATGGCCGTCCAGAGGTCTTTGTAGTACAGGAGGAGCTTTAGGTTACAAATCAGACTACTATCAACGAATGAGGATCATCCATGCTAGGATGAAGTAGAAGAGGCTGGATAGTGGTGGTCAAGGTGACGAACGACCATTCGATTTGTTAAAACTTACAGTAGAGGGTATACAGCGAGCAAAATTCTTTGCTGCTCAATTTTAGTACCATCCAAGAAGTTGACAGATGCTATCGATGATAGTTTAGCAAGCAATATGTGTGAAATTCAAGTAGTTTACCCCATATGCACCAAACCCAACAGAGTAAAGCGACAGGCGCTCTGATGTAGATTATGTGGACGAAACACGATACGAGGGCGGCAATATCCAACGGAGCAATACAGTAACCTAGAACACACAGACCTTGGAAGAAAGAGCTGCATTCACAGAGTCAGACTCGTCATATACGACAGAAATTTCCAGGAGCTCACACTCTGCCTCCCAAGAGCTTTGACATTTTGAAGTTCACAATTTGATTAAAAACAGCAAACACTTACCTTTGCTTGCACAGTAACGGCGAGAGAACCTAAAGAACATATGACAATCACACTGGTAAATGCGCTCAATGCTTGTTTGGCAGGTGCCTATTCAGCCCATGATCAAGTGTATGCGCATTCTAAGAATCATCTGTCACGCACATTGATGCTGAGCATTATTCCTAGCGCAAGACACAAGATGAGAGGTCCCCAGAGATCCCAGTCACTGGTCGAGTATTAGACGGTACGCCGTGAAATGGAAGAGGCATATTCACCGAAGGACTTCACGGCCACTTGTTTTACGAGGGTACAGGACCTGGACTAGCTTCGCATATATAGAGAAAAGATCACGAGCCTGTATATACGTGTCAATGCAATTTCCCAGAGACTTACAAAATGAACGCACAATGGTAGTTGTTACAGGTTCGTCGAGCGTGTCAACACCAGAGTATCTGTTCAGCATCAAATTTGAGCCACGTAGGCACCAAGAAGGGCATACCGGGTTTCTACTTTCAATCCTCCAACAGTCTGCCTGGAAGATCCTGCTGACCCATTCACTGAGCTTCCAATGTTCCCCGAAAGACCAGGGCTCGAAGAGGTTCCACCAGAATATGACGGAGGTGCTAGTTGCTCCGGTTCACGCGCTTTCCCCTTTCCTTTGTCCACTGGAGTGGATAGACTGGGATGTGTGAAGCCAGGGATGTCATCATCGTTCAAGTCGTCGTCATCGTCTGTATTTTTTAGTTATACTCAAGGTAAGTGCAAAATTGACTAACCTGCCTGTATAAATTGTGAGTTGCTGGTGAGAGGAGTATTTATTCTGTCAGAATTCATTGCCATGGTCATCTTGCCACGCAACTCTCGTGAACGCGATGAAGGCGTCACGTCACGCTTGCAGCGGACTTGGAACTGCTTCCCAATTGGGACGACTGACGCGTCGTCTTTGCTCAGTACATACTTTCTAATCATCTTCCACCATGGTACGCTTTATTCTCGTGTTTCGGTTCTGATCCTGACTGTCTGCAGGGAAATGCACCCTCGGGACCACCACAGGAAGGCGCACCGACCGATAACAAAGAAAAGAAGGACACCCAACCTCAAAAAAAGAAATGGGAACCCCCGCTACCAACTCACGTCGGTAAGAAGAAGAGACGTGGTCCCTCGGCTGCTTCAAAACTTCCTGCTGTCTTTCCGACTACACGGTGTCGCCTCAAGCTTCTCAAGATGGAGCGTATAAAGGACTACCTGCTGTTAGAGGAAGAATTTGTGCAGAACCAGGAGCGCTTGAAGCCGGAGGCCACTCGCGAGGAGAAGAATGAGGAGGATAGGTCAAGGGTGGATGATCTGCGAGGAAGTCCGATGGCCGTCGGAACCATGGAGGAAATTGTTGATGACGACCACGCTATCATCAGCACTGCTTCCGGCCCAGAATCTTATGTCTCAATAATGTCCTATGTCGACAAGGACTTACTGGAGCCTGGGTGCCAGGTTCTCCTCCACCATAAGACACAGGCTATTGTTGGTGTGCTCCAAGACGATGCTGACCCTCTAGTGAGCATTATGAAACTCGACAAAGCTCCCACGGAAAGTTATGCGGACATTGGTGGACTGGAATCCCAAATTCAAGAAATTAAGGGGCGTTTGTTTTTCTTTCTCATAATTAGTAAACTTACTGCTGTCCATTAGGAGTCTGTGGAGCTTCCACTCACACACCCAGAACTATATGAAGAAATGGGCATCAAGCCGCCGAAGGGTGTCATTTTGTACGGTGTGCCTGGAACCGGAAAGACTCTACTTGCCAAGGCCGTTGCCAATCAAACATCCGCTACCTTCCTTCGCGTTGTCGGATCCGAACTCATTCAGAAGTATCTCGGTGATGGTCCGAAACTTGTGCGCGAGCTTTTCCGTGTGGCGGAGGAGCATGCGCCGAGTATCGTATTCATAGACGAAATTGATGCCATCGGTACCAAGCGGTGAGTCCTAGAGTACTTTCCTGAACAGAGGTTGTTATTGATGCTCGTCCAGTTATGACTCTACATCAGGTGGCGAGCGAGAAATCCAACGGACAATGTTGGAGCTGTTGAACCAGTTGGATGGTTTCGACACTCGCGGTGATGTCAAGGTAATCATGGCTACAAATCGAATTGAGACACTGGATCCTGCCCTCATCCGTCCGGGACGCATTGATCGTAAGATTGAGTTCCCATTACCCGACGTGAAGACAAAGCGTCATATCTTTAGGTTCGCATTTCTTATGTGTGTTTATCAGATACTACTGACATTTGTCACAGATTGCATACGTCGAGAATGAGTCTCGGCGAAGATGTTGACCTGGAAGAATTTGTCACCATGAAAGACGACTTGTCTGGTGCTGACATCAAGGCTGTCTGTACGGAAGCTGGTCTTCTCGCTCTTCGGGAACGACGGATGCGGGTCACCAAAGCAGATTTCACAACAGCGAGAGAGAAGGTTCGTCATCAGTCTTTAGCTTGCAATGTAGCACTGACACTGTATACTCCATAGGTGTTGTACAGGAAGAATGAGGGTACACCTGAAGGTCTTTACCTGTAGTTCTATGTCGCATACGGCTGTCGGTTGTTCTTACTCTATTATTACCCTTGTATTCCCTTCCTGACCGTTGTTCATCCATCATGCTGAAGATCCAGAGGCGTGAAAAATTGCGTTCTGCCGAACAATGCAAGTTATGAAGTTGTGTTTCTTTCACGGTGGAGATTTTTGCATGACCAGATTGCCCGTCGTATGGTTTCGTCTGGTATTTAAATTTGTACAAAGCCTGATTCCAGGTCTTGTATCATGTTTGTTGTCTCAGCGACGCTGTGTCAGTAGCTGAAACATTCAAAATAGGCGGCCACATAGCAACACGATAGACTGCGGGCAGTCTGTCAGGGGAGACAACGATTCTTGTGGCAATATTGGTCAAAATGGCTGAGGTACACATCACAAGGAACCAGATCAAGAGACATCTTTCAGACCATATACACTGGCTACAGCGCGCTTAACTTCTTCTTTCAAGCCATGATGCCAAATGGGATGATAAATATCTCTTAACTGCTCTTGAATCTGTGCATTTGTTCCACCACCAGGGCCGCGTTTTTCGACGATGTCGCCCATGAGGGTACTCAACTTTTGGACCATATTCGCGCGTGCTACTCGAATAGTATCGTAAGCTTTGATAGCGTCCTGAAGCCTGTTAAGAAAATAGCGATTGGCCAAGTCAAGAGAATGGTTTTACGTCGAGGTGACTCTTTCGCGCCCGTTCATCTCCCAGTATAGAACACAGAGCATAAACATCCTCGAATCCTTGACCTGCCCCAGCGCCGAGATAAGGTAACATGGCATGCGCCTTAGATAGGC
>JABCKS010025156.1:9369-24004 GCA_018851325.1 Termitomyces sp. DKA19 | reverse complement strand
ACGATAAAAGGCACTAATCACACATAATTTACAGGTATCTTCGCCCGGGCTTAATCAGGTCACTAGCCCAATTCCGGTCATAGGCTCACTAATGCATCGCTTCCCTTACAACGTGTTGTAACCCTTTTCGATGCTATTTTTGCTGTTCTTGCCCAGAAACTCATTGTATGAGTGTCTGTGAGTCTATATCATACACTTGCCACTGCTGTGTCTTGTCGTTGATATAGTTTTGAGTTTCTCTTGTTATCCACCCCTGCTTTCTGTAATTCTAATGACAATTGACTTCCAATATTAACTTTTTTTATCCATTTCCGCCCATTGGGGCCGTGCATCATGTCGGGTCGTCGCTACCTACATACAGACTTGCGTATTACTACTCTCTTCTCTGTACTATCCTCGTGTGTAATATGATGCGCCGTCATGAGAGCAAAGTGTATCAGCAGACTGGTTTGTGAAGTAGCATGATGCAAAGGGGTTGGAAAGACATCTTACTGGACATCTTCCTTGCATTAGCCAGGAGCCAGAGAGGCCAGCAATACCACGAACATGGTGGTTAAGAGGCGATACAATATTTGATTTTGCAGACTTATCAAGACCATGCAACGTGCCGCGAGACACATTGTCTAAATTGGAAAATGCCAGGTGTGGGAGAGTTTGGGCGAGCTGTACCTTCGACCGGCCCGCCGGACTCTACAACCTACCAATGAAAGCCTTAAATATTGCATATGGGATCTAGCTACGTATCCACCCACCGCACAGTGATGAGAGTCTTCGAGAACTTGCTCACCTCTTTGGTTTGCCTTGTGGCCGCCCTGCATTCTCTTGCTAGTGCAATTCAAACTAACCTGACTGATGCTGCAGTTGCTACTTTTAATTGGAAGAATATCAAATATGTTTACGCGTTTGGCGACTCTTATTCTTTTGTTCAAGGCACTTTGGGTCATCCCAATTTCAGGTATATATATTATCTATACTTCGTACCTGCCATTACCACAATCCTAGCTTTATTGGAGATCTTCAACACCTTTCATTCACCCCTCAACAGATCTTGTCGAATGAAATTATCGCCAGAAATGTGTGCACCCCAAAGCCTATTTTTCTCGGTTCCTGCCTTCTGAAGCTATGTCTAGACAAGTTCTGAAGGATCAAACTGGGTGAGTGAGTACGGTGACGGGTCACGTTATACAAAACTTAGAGGGCTCCGACTCAGCTGGAATTTCTGACCGGGTGCTTTTCAGGCAGTCCAACTGCTTGTCCTACGCAATTATGGGATTTCGCATATGCAGGTTCAGACATTGACGGAGCGTTGTATGTTTTTCTCGTAATGTATTCAGCAGTCTGGTGCTCCGAATGTTCTAGACTTCCGCTTCACGATAATTTCACGGTTTCACTGGTAAACCAAGTGAATCAATGGGTTACTTATGCGTCAAAGATCCTACCTCATTTCTCCTTCGAGACTCTGGCTACGTGGTGGATTGGGATCAACGATACCGGGGATACGACGAGCAATCTTACTGTGAGTCGCTATTTGTTGTTATCAAGGTCATTGGTTACCACCAGTTTAAATACAGATAACTAATTTCACCGCATTCTGGGAGGAGGAGATGGCCTCCTATTTCAAAGCTGTAGTGAGTTTGAATTGTCCTCTGATGTTCATATTTTACGTAATCTTAGGAATCTGCCTATTCCAATGGTTTAAAAAACCACCTCTTTATCAACGTTCCTCCTGGATATAGGGCTCCTGCATCTATCAACAGCCCAAAGGCACCGTTATTAAAGGCGCATACGAATTTATATAATACGATTCTAACAGAGCATATCGTGGCATTCGCAGCCAAGTACACAGGTCGGTCATGAGTCAATCGGTTTGTGAGGGTGATCTAAGACCATATGGCGTTGCAGACGCCGCTGTCTTGTCCTTCGACGCAAATACATGGTTCAACACAATTTTGGACAACGCTGCCGAATATGGGTTTACCAACATTACCGGGTAAGCACGAGCTAGCATTACTATTATCCTACTTACGTACAATAGGTTTTGCACATGTGCTGATCCCACGGGATTTTTCTGGTATAGTACGCGGGCGTCCTTGTTTGTCTGACCTGTACTGATGTGAATATCTAGATTCTGGACATCCAACGCAAAAAGTACACCAATTATTGGCGGAAGCAATTAAGGTTCAACTACTCAAAGAGTAGCATAAGTTAGATAAGAACAAAAAGGACCAAGGGAGAGAGGACGGCTAACGAGCGGAGTGCCTTGAGGCAAATAAAATGTATGTACATGAAGCGGAAAAGTACTCGAAAGGTAGCAATAGCGACAACGAGTAACGATAAATCAGAGAGAGGAATGACCCATTCCATAATGGCAAATAGGTCTCTTGAGACAAACATAACGATTCCGGGAGATGTGTAAGGACTGAAGCCATGTAATAAAGTTGATAGGGTGAGGACATATTTGTTCGTCCTTCGTCCCGAAAAAGGGCTCGTCAAAAAAAGAGGTAGGTCGTGATGAAAACACCAAGCGCAATGATGACCACAACTTGCAAGGGCACACCCTCCTGTTGATGGTATTGACCCTCGTCGGCGAAGGCCGTTTGAACGTCAGTATCTGCAACAGATATACCATCATCGTCAGACAGGACTGGTCTCCTGCGTCGAATTTCAGAGGGAGGTGGCTCCTCATAATTTGCCACGATAGCGCGAAGCCGTTCAATTTCATGTAATGCCAATTCATACTTGGCTGCTAGTTCTTCGTTGTACGAGTCGTGGAAAGGAGCAGGCGCCGGGGATGAAGCGGGTACAGCTACAGACTCTTGAGTGGGAACTGCAGTGGATATCAATTCGGGAGAGACAACAGGTTGTGGAACTGGGGCTGGGACGGGAATCGGCACAGGATCGGGTGCGTATTCAAGATCAGAGTCCACTGCGGCGGATTGCGTCATGGGCTTATGTAGGGGATCAGTGGCACTGGGAACATGAACAATAGGGATATCATGCACAAGCTCATGAGAGTCCTCGCGCGCCACGCTGAAGTCGACAGGGGGAGTGAGGGACCGTTGGACTTCCTGAGATTGAGGTGGCGGCTCGATGAAGTCAGGAATGCGTTGTGCGTGGCCATTCGCAACGACGTGCTGGGGTGCAGGGTCAAGTAACTAGTATAGGTCATAATGAGTTGCAAAGTTAATGAAGACGCGGGTCTCACATGTGGTTGTGGCTCATCTTCCTCTTCCAGCGCCTGACCCTCCGCAGGTAAAAATGTTACCCGGAGTTTATGCTGATGAACTTTCCCCTCCTCACTGGAGTCTGAACTGCTCCACTAGTCGTTTAGTGTTCATATGATGTCGGCATTTATTCATGAAGGGGGAGCGTACGATATCAGCCGCATTCATTGTCTCCCTCGCCGGGGTGATCAGAGTACTTTGGATGAGAAACTTGTCCTTGCATTTGACATTGGAAGGAGGGTCCTCTTTCAGAGGTTGGAGCATCACTAACAGGGCTTATTGAGTGCTTAAAGGTGAACAAGACATGAATAAGACAGACCCGAAACATCAAGACTTTCTCCTGGTTCAACTCTGCCTGAGTTCGGTCTGACACAATAAAGCTGCACGACCGTGTCAGAAAGAGTGGAATACAAGTCGGCTAGCGCACCTTCGGAGCAGTAGTCTTGACTTTGAAGGCGATGGGCAGAGTATTATGGTTAGTAATCGTGAGAACGCGCTTGACGAGCTGAGTGAGCGGTCCTGAAGGTGGAAAAGATGACGTGTGCGTCGGAGGAGGCAGCGAGTAACGTACTTTTAAAGCCGAGAGAGGTACTGGGATTGAGGGAGACGGACATTTTTTGGGGGTGGGAGAGGTGCAGCGTGGTTAACTTGACGTGCCGACTAAAGAATGTCCACACCACGTGGTTACACCCTGGCACAATCACAACTTCATCTTCCAAGACAGGCTCTTGTCGCCATGCGAGTTATCTGCACGAAATAGATGATTATTGGTATGAAAGCTATATACATCGCTATCGTTAGACGTTAAATAAGGCTCCAATAGAGGATAATGTATGTATGTATGTACGCAGACATCGTAAGTATCATCAGCGATAAAACCACCAAAGAGTAATAATTAATGCTACGTAAAATGTGTCAAATTCTAATCTCAGTCTCGTTTGCTCAGAGCTTGTAACTGAACGAATTCATAGTAATCTCCCCGTTGAGCGAGCAGCTGGTCATGTGTTCCAGATTCACCGACACCGCCGTCTTTGATGAAGTAGCTGCGAACATGCTGTCAGCCAACACATTAGCACAAATATCATTGTCGTACTGACATTTTGTCAGCGTTCTGGATGGTCGACAATCTATGGGCAATGGCAATAGTAGTCCTTCCCTTGGCAGCTTGATCTAAGGCAGCTTGTACAACCTTCTCTGAGTTGGAGTCAAGAGCAGATGTAGCCTCGTCAAGGAGGAGGACCTTGGGATTACGGAGAAGAGCACGGGCAATTGCGATACGTTCTGGATGTCATCATCAATCGTAATTTGAACTCAATGGAGGAATATCACATACGCTTCTGCCCACCGGATAGTTGCGATCCTTTTCCGCCAACTTCGGTTTCAAAGCCACTATGACAGACAGAATGTTAGATAGAGCTAAAAATGGAACGTCGAGTGGCATACTCGGGTAGGGACTGGATAAATTCCAGAATGTTGGCATCACGGCACGCCTGCTCAATCTCTTCCTGAGTGACCTCGGATTCTGGTTTGATGGCACCAAGCAGAATGTTGAATCGAATAGTCCCTGCATACAGAGTAGGCTCCTGAGACACCAACGCGATCTGTTTGCGGTACTCCTGAATGTTGAGTTCACTGATGAGCTCGCCATCGAGCTATGCACAGATTGGTGGTTAACGTGCGGATATACAAACAACGCCGGAAGCTCACATATATTTCCCCAGCGAGAGGGTCATAGAAACGCTCGATCAGCTGGATGCTGTTGAAAAGAGTGTATCAGTAACCCCTGGAGATGCGTCATGAATTTTCATAGCCATACACTGTGCTCTTGCCAGAACCACTAGCACCAACCAGTGCAACATATGTACCAGGCTCGACCTGTAATGTAAGATCGCGCAGGACACGCACACCAGGCCTCGTAGGGTAACGGAAATGTACGTTTTCAAAACGAATTTGACCCTGGGTTTCGGCGGTGTTAACAATTTTGCCAGCCTTAGACTCTGCGTCAATTTCGGGTATGGAGTCAATCAACTTGATGATGTCAGAGCCTGCACCCCTAGCTGACGAAACATCTGGGACAAAGGAGAACACATTGCCAGCCTGAATGGCACTGAATGTTGTGCTCTGGCCATAGGATTAGACATCACGGAGAGGTCGAAACAAAGATAAGGATCATACCATGAGACCAACGAAGAACTGTACGGTGCCAAATTGACGTTTCGAAACACAGACAGCTCCATACCAGAAGACGAGGGCAATGACAAAGAAAATCATTGATTGAGAGAGGGCATATAGAAGATTACTCCAGAGTGCAGTCTTATTAGATTTTTGCAAAGGTTCCTCAAGGCTTTCGCTATAAAGTTCACAGCAATCATCTTCGCGTGTTAAAGCAGCGACTGTGCGGATTGCCCCAGCGGCTTCACAGGCGAGTTGTGCAGAACTCTCATGGGCCTTTTTGTTGGCCTGGTCTTTCAGCACGACAACACGCTTTACCACGTGTGAGACTCGGGCCCATCATAGAAAGCGTTATCACTCACCAAACGAATATAGCCAGCGGATACCAAGGCTGGAGTACAAGCTAATCGAAGTCGTCATCAGATATAGTACCTGTGATACATTCAGTACAGCATACCAATGCCAATAAGACCTAATTTCCAGACAAAAGCAAGACCAATGATGGCACCGGTGATGAGGGTCGCAATGCTCTGTACGATACTGTCGAAGCAGTCATTTGAACGAGGGTGTAAAACAAAATTAAGAAGAGACTTACGCTCCGAGTGTAACACCAGCTAATCCGTTGACTTTTTGGGGATTATCACTCAGATTGGCTGTCAGACTTCCGGTACTGTTTTCATCTTTATCAAAAAACTCGACTAATATTCATGTCAGAAATAGCCATTGAATCATTCAAGGAACTGACTATCTTGTCTCAGGATAGCGCGAAAACTCAGAGATCGCAACTTTGCGGTCAATGACGCAGCAGCAGAAGAGAACAGGTAGTTCTGCATGCCGATGGCCACAGTGGAAATAAGAGCGATGATGAAGAACCTGAGTAAGTAAAATAGTTTAAGACACATTCGTTCATGCATCTACATTTCAACTGACCAGAGTGCGTTACGATCGCCCTGGAAGCGCATTTCTTGACGTGAAGTAGAGGAGAAGCCATTGATAGCCTTAGCATACACGATACCGAAAGCAGGGTAAACCATTCCAGTCACTGATGGAGATTAAGCCAATGCTGTCAGGAAGAGAGCAGAATGAAAAACACACTTGAGGCAAAAACGGAACCGAAGAAATAGTTCCTCCACCCCGCACGATTTAGGAGACCCATGCGCTTGAAGAGATATAGCAGGCTGCAATCACGTTCCTCCTTTGTACTCTCTTGCGCCTTCTGCTTTTGTTCGATGATTTCGCTGGCAAGGGAACGTCCAGTGTTCTTGCGGCCCAGAGGAATCTCTTCGCGAGCAAGTTTCTCCATATCCTCAGGTTCCGAATCACGATCACTACTAGCATCGTCAACACCTGCTTCATCCTTGGCTTCACGAAGTTTCTGAGCTTGAACGAGACGTGCATAGGCACCACCCTTGGTGATAAGCGTCTCGTGGCTGCCAGACTCAAGAACGAGGCCATCTCCCATGACGTGAATAACATTAGCGTCCTTGATGGTGGATAAACGATGAGCGATGGTGATAGTTGTACGACCTAGGCAGATAGTCAGTCACCACTTTTGAATTTGGGTCGAAAATGTGTACCTGCAGCAGCCTTGTCCAGAGCATCTTGCACAATTCCTTCTGATTGAGTATCGAGAGCGGAGGTTGCCTCATCGAGAAGGAGAATTCTTGGGTCGGAGACAATCGCACGGGCGATAGCAATACGTTGCTTCTGTCCACCGGAGAGCAAAAATCCGCGTTCGCCGACAAGAGTATCATATCCAAGAGGAAGTTTGGTCACGAATCCGTCCGCGTTAGATTTTATACAAGCTTCCTTGATCAAAGCGAATTTCTCTTCTTCGGATGCGTGTTCGTACTTAGTACCAATGAGACCATGAGCGACGTTGCCTTTGATGGTTGTAGCAAAAAGAGTAGGTTCTTGTGATACTAAACCAATTTGGGAACGAAGCCACTTGAGGTTAAGATCCTTGACGTCAACGCCGTCAAGCTTGACTGAGCCAGATGTCGGATCGTAGAAGCGCTCCACAAGCGATATGATCGTGGATTTTCCGGAACCGGATGCGCCAACAAGGGCGGCCGTCCTGCCGGCCTCGAAAGCAATCGATATGCCCTTGACGACTTGAACATTGGGGCGCGAGGGGTAGCTGAATTCAATGTTTTCGAGGGTGATCTCGCCTGTAACTGTTTCGGGTTTCGAACCACCAGGATCAGCGGAGTCGATATCTGGGACGCGATCAATAGTGGAGTAGAGCTTGGCAGCGGCTCCCCGCCCATGTGAAATAGCTAAATAAAATGGCTTGAAGTGAAGTATTACTTCAAGAACTGGTTGATACTTACCTTGCATCTCCGGTGCAAGCATAGCAAGTGAGAAGGAGCCAATCAGGATGGCAATGAATACATTGACGACTTCCCCAGCAGTGGCTAGAGGTCATATGAGGAAGAAGACAGTAATAGCAGAGTCATGCATACCGTGCTTTTGCAGAATGAGCGTGGTTCCGAAGTCGAATGCTGATCGAAAATGAGCGATGAAGTCTCCAAAAGGGCCATCTACCCACCCAATGCATATGAGGCATAGATAACGAAAAAGAAGATGGCCAATCCTCCGCCATGCCATACAGCAGACTTCAAGTCAACCCTACGCGATTCATTGATATGATCATCATACAGGTCGGCCAGCTTATGCTGGGTACCGAAAGCCTGAGCAGTCCGGACAGTAGAGATGACCTCTTCAGCCAAACTTCCGCCATTGGCGATGTATTTGAGAGACAATCTGACAACATCTAGTTTGAATTGATTGCAAGGAAACAGACGTACTGCATATATCCGGAGATAGCCTTATTCATCACACCACCAGTGATGGCCATACAAGGCAGCATGGAGGAGAGAGCCAAAGCCAAACGCCAATTACGAATGTACGCAAGAACGAAACCCGTTATAAAGGCGGCCGTGAAGTTGACCACAAGTGCAACCTTCTCAGAAATTCCTTGCTGTACCAAGTCTATCGACAAGAGCGTGATGAGAGAGCCAAATGTAGTACAGTACATGCAGAACTCACGGGTATCCGTTTGAATTCTAGTAGCGACCTCTCCGGCACCGACGTTGTCGAAAAACGCGATATCTTGACGCAAAACAGCCTTGAGGTATTTCTCACGGATACGTTTCGCGTTGATTTCGCCAGTGTAAACCCAAACATACATGTAAATGTATGTACAGATGAACATGCCAACACCTAACAGTATTCATGAGTACATCTACCAAATACATGCAAAAGACAATACCAATGTAGCACAGATAAGTAGCATCCTTGGCGGCAGTGGAACGGAATGACTCAGCCAGAGCCTCAACGTCTTGGGTGGTAGCATTACCGGCGTTGGCTTGTTCAATGATGGTACCGAAATTGACGAATTGTTGGGTCAAGTTACCGAAGAGCAGACTCATGAGGGGCTAAGAGACTATATGAGGTACTAGAATTTGTAAACGTCAACAAACGACATACAGCAGCTGCACCAGCCGCGGCCGCACAGATCAACCCAATAAAATTCATGAGAAGCTCGAAATTGGTGGAGAAGCTGGGTGGTGGCGTGAGGAAGATGGAAAACAGGATAGCGCGTAACACTCACCGAAAGAGTTGAGTGAAAGAGACAGGAGGTACATCTGAGGTCTTGGGCTCAACAGGAGTATCTGAACTTTCTTCATCTACTGTCTTGGCTGCCTTGCGACGTGCAAAGAAGCCCGGCTTGGGCTTTTCCTCGACAATGGTACCCTTTTCGTCTGCCATACTGAGACGGGAGTCGGACATGGTGGGGAAGGGGAGGGAGTTTGGTGTTCACTCCAAATAGTACACGGTAGTAAAAGAATGGATGAGGGTCAAGACGGCGACAGTCTACTTCCTTCAGGCACTTATATCAACGGGACATGCGGCGCGGAATCGTAAGCCTTCTTATGAAATTGAGAGCCTTGGCGCGCCGATCGCTATCTGATTAGATGAAAGTTGCCTATTATCGTAAAATCAGTAGATCATCACTTCACCGCACTCTCGTCGGTTGCGCATCTCCTCTACCCGAAGACGTATCTGTTGTTACACCGAGTCAGAACGATTCGAACTAGTCAGTACTGCGGCCCCCGCAAATTCAAAACTAGCTTCTTTCTTCAACAGTATTATCATTAAACCTCTTTCGTCTCTCACGCCCTTTTCTTATATATAAGAGTCATCCATTATACATGTGGGTGCTATGTGTTTTAGATTCCGGTGTTTCTGGTCTTACGTAACGCTCCTCCTGACCACGTTACCCGGTTTACAACAGGAGTAGACAGGAGTGTGCGGTATTGGCTCTCGGCGAACTCAAGGTTTCAGCGTTCACATTTCTTCATCAGTACTTTCATTTCCTCACAATCTTTTTTTGAAACGTTCATTTGGTTCTGAAATGTCTTCGTGGCTCAGTCGAAGCAAAAAATCTTCTGTTACGAACCTTCGTATCGAGTCCGAAGCTTTAGCACGTTCTACAACCCCAACACCTGGAAATCCAGATGGAAAACCACAGTTTCGCTCAGGTATCCTCACAATTCGTGTTTTGTGGGCAGAGGGTCTTTGTTTGCCCTCGGGAACATCGATGCCGCCAGCAGTGCAGGCAACACTTGCATCTCAGCAGGCAATGCTCGCGGCCTCGGTTTCCCCGTCAACTGTGCATCAGCACCGAATTGCTAAGAGCAGAGGGAACAGGTTAGTGGTCAGTCTTTCGATGCCGCGTAGCTTTCTCTGACCTCCATTCATTTCTAGGGACAGCATCCAAAGAACTCAGTGCTGGTGGCTTCCATACTTGGTCATAGAATATGAAGTGAATCAGATACTTATAACACCCCTTGGGGGAGACACGGAGAAACCTCTATACATGTACCAAGCTCATTTGTATGTTCCCTTCCTCTGTCATAGTCTGCAATGGCTCACATGGCCGACCTTAGTGATGTTTCGAGAAACTCTGAAATTTCATTGCAATGCTATTTGCGTGCAGAACAACCCAAGCGCGATGCAGACGGTCTTGCCGCGGACCTTGGGAATGACATATTTATGGGTGGCATCAAATTCGTCCCTAACTTCGAAGAGATGGGAAGCCGTGATCAGTGGTATGACTTCGTCGGGGGAGCAGGGAAGATTCAGATAGGCACCTCATATTTGCCCTCATACGGACACTCTTTGACCGTAGATGATTTTGAGCTTATTACTGTTATTGGGAAAGGAAGTTTTGGAAAGGTTTGTTGTCACAGTAATCTCTTGCAGCCACCGTCTTACCAATTCATAGGTTATGCAAGTCAGAAAGCGAGACACTCAGCGTATATACGCGCTCAAGACAATTCGAAAAATTCATATTGTTAATCGAAATGAGATAACACATACCCTAGCCGAGCGATTAGTCTTGGCGCAAGTCAACAATCCTTTCATTGTGCCGTTGAAATTCAGTTTTCAGTCGGAGCAGAAGCTTTACCTCGTGCTTGCGTAAGGCTTAATTCTTTATTTCTGTTCATCTCGGGTAAAATCTGTCATGACAGTTTCGTGAATGGCGGCGAACTTTTTCACCACTTGCAAAGAGAAGGCCGGTTTAACGAAGAGCGTGCTCGGTGCGTTCATTCGCCGGCTTTCGATCGGAATACAGGAACTTGAGCTTACTGGCCGATCTACAGTTTCTATAGCGCGGAGTTGCTTCTTGCTCTCGAACATTTGCATGAGCTTGATGTCGTTTACAGGTATGTGCTAATAGTAGCTTTTATAATGCACCGTATCTGAATCGATGAACGTAGGGATCTCAAACCTGAGAACATACTTCTCGATTATACAGGCCACATCGCCTTGTGTGATTTTGGGCTGTGCAAACTGAACATGAAAGGAAACGAGAAGACTAACACCTTTTGTGGTACTCCCGAGTATCTCGCTCCTGAAATTTTGACTGCGCAAGGCTATGGTGCACAGTTTTTCCATATAGTCTAATGTGTAAGCTAACATGATTGTAGATAAGACAATTGACTGGTGGACTTTGGGCGTCCTGCTTTATGAGATGCTTGCTGGGCTTCCTCCTTTCTATGACGGTTCGATAAACTTTTGTGTTGTTATCTCAAGTTTCTCATCGAGGCTTTCATCTCTAGAGGTTACGGATGACATGTATCGCAAAATTCTTAATGATCCTCTGGTGTTTGGTCCAGAGTTTGGGTCTGAAGCTCGAAGCGTCCTTACTGGTCTCCTGACCCGCGATCCAACTAAACGACTTGGTGTTTACGGCGCTGAAGAAATCAGGAGGCACCCGTTTTTCATTAATCATATTGACTTTGATAAGCTACTTCAGAAGAGAATAATTCCTCCTTTTAAGCCCAGGGTCGCTTCACCAGTGGTATGCAAATTGTTCTCTCTCGCATTCTTGCGACTGATATCATTCGTGAAAGGATGTGTCCAACTTTGATACCGTTTTTACTGCTGAAGCTCCTGTCGACAGCTTCGTTGAAGACTCAAATTTATCTCAGACTGTGCAGGATCAATTCTCCGGTCTGTACATTCAACTTTTTCCACCGTTTCAGAGCTCATTGATGTTTTCTATTCATAGGTTTCTCTTACAATGGTTCTAACTTGCCTCAATCTCTGTTCTAAGACCGTTCCACTATTTGTCCTGCTACACGTACCCATATATCCTTTCGCTAAATACCTTGCTTTCAAATAATTCCCTGATGAATATCTGTCGTTCTTGCCATTCTAATTGGATTTTACTACTTCTATTGGGTATCTTCTTACAACCCTCACTACACTCCTTCAATGACTCGTAATTATCACATAGATACATACATACATAGAGAATGTATGATGGACTTATAAAATAAAATAAGTAGTTGTTAGTGGTCACTGACAACCGCTTCAGAAGTCGATAAATCAAGTGATATGACTTGGTGGCTGCTCGGCATTTGCCGCAACAATCCTTCTAACTGTATTATTGAATGGCGACCGTTAGTTACACTATTTATTCTCATTACGATCCTCAGAAAGGAGAGAAGAGAGCTGAATGCCCCTCACCTCATGATTCTGACTCGGCCTCTTGGGAGTTTGATCCAGCATTGAAGCCTCCTCCCGCACCGCCTCCACGTTTCGTCCCAGCAACCTTTACTGCACATTACTGGAATTCTGATAATAGTTTGGCAAGCCCTTCCGAACGAGCAGAAACGCAGATGGTCACTGAAATGTCCAATTGGTACCGCTCGTTGACGCGAAGACGTTCTATCGATGAATCTGGTGCGGAGCCTCGACCATTACGGCTTCCTTGCGATAGGCGGAATCCTCAGCCGCAATACCCAGAAAAAAAGAATCAGAACAACTGGTTCATAATGAAGGCTATCCATTGCAACCCCGAGGACCAACCCACCGGCAAGGCAAACTCCTCAACCCTTGCTGACATCATTGCTCGAGATCCACCGCCACATCCAGGCGAAAAACCATTCAAGCCCCCTGTATGGCTTGGAATAGGTCCTTCAAACAGAGGATTCGCTATGCTGCAACGTAGTGGCTGGAATGAAGGAGAACCGCTTGGCCCGGGTGTCGTTCGCCGTTCTCATTTGGCCTCTGGTACAGGAATGATAGCTCTAGACAATGGGAAAGGGAGGGATGTTTTCTTGAAGCAGAATATCATCGAGGTCGATGTGGACGGGTACGACGACGTGACTGAATTGCGGCAGGTCGATATCATCGATTTGAGCACCGATGGAAATGATGGGTTTTTGCCTCCCACTTCGATTGCTGAATGCGATGCTCTTCCTGGGGAAGCGCTGTTAAAAACTTCAAGTCATGAATCCGACCGCACCGCACTTCTCACACCGATCGCGACAGTCCTTAAGTCTGATCGTCTAGGGATAGGTTTGAAGGCTAAGACTGTGGGTCCGTACAAGGCATCGCAAAAGCGGGTCACCCATAATGCTGCGGCCTTGGCAGCACACATTCGGGCTGCTGAAGAAAGTCATCGAAAGAAAAGACTTTTCGGTCGTGGGTCGAGAGGATTTCATATTCAACACAAGGCGGATGAGTCCGATAGGAAACGCCTATTGGCTTATCTTAATGGTTGAATTAACTCTGGTTTCTATTTGCGTATTCTGCGTGTATGTAAAAATACATCATCTTTCTACACCCCATTATTCATGTTATGTATAATTACAGATGGATAAAAACCATTGTGCAGGGTATCGAAATTGAATTTGTGGTGTAACGAGGGCTGGGATAGAATCGTTGATTTCTTCAATTCCATATACCCTTTGCAAGTTCGCATTTGACATCGGCGACGTACATTCGAAGCCACTGGACCATCTCCTTACTGATCTGGCTGCATCTGGTGACGTCGACGGCGCGGAGCCGTTGAGGTGCGAATGAAGGACGACGTTGATCAATCCAAAGCACCTGACCTCTAGCTCCCACGACGGATGGTGATTGAGGTGGATGCACAGGAGGAATGATAGATAACCGGGACTCTACGAGGCCACGAAGTGAATCCCAATCAAAAGCGGTGCACCCATCGACGTTCAGAATCTCAAGCTGGGGGCAAATCCATGGTTGAGATGAAGAAAGACCCTGTAAAGTCATGAGCTCCTGCAAGCATTGATCAACCAGAGGCTTCATACCTTCAGAACGGCCGAGGAAGTGTCATCTATGTCAATGAGTTCAAGCGAGACGAGGGAAGGAACACGCCGCAGGAAGTTGACGAACTTGATCTCGTTGAACATACACGACTCGATGTGCAGATGCAGCAACGGAAGACGTGTTGATGCCTGTGCGTATAAGAACTGGAGCACAGCTGTCACGTTCTCTAAATAACACATCTCTAAGGACTCAAGGTTTGGGAATGCGATGTGCGACATGATTTGCCGTGTCAGGCCGATGCCAGAATAGTAAAACGATATCTTGTTAAGTCGAGGAAGTTGGATCAGCTTCGACAAAGGAGGAGGTGCGAAATCGTCGGAACGGCAAGTGTCAGAGCCCACGGTGGAACTGGAGATATTCCGCAAAGCTAGTTCTTCTAGATCGGGGCATTGACGGAGAACGCTAAGCAAAGTACTGGCAGGAGGGGTGAACGCGTTAAAGTAGCCAGCCAACCTGAGGACACGGAGGTTGAATATGAGCCTATGGTCCCATCCAAAATTGAAAGAAGTGAGCGAGCACGACTTCAGTTGTGGGGTATGACCCTTGAACAGGGGAAGCAAGGACGATGAATATGTGTCATCCTTGAT
>JABCKS010025155.1:0-24097 GCA_018851325.1 Termitomyces sp. DKA19 | reverse complement strand
AATAAGCAATATTCTTTGTTTTGGTAAAGCTTGCCATTAGTAAGGAGCCATCTAGCAATACATTGGAAATCCTGATAGTAGTCTGAAAGATGTCCTAATGTTGCTAAGCTGCTGTTGAAAGTCTGGTTCACAAGTTGCTTGAGGTTGCCAAGGGTGTAACATGTACTAGCATCAGCTCCAAAGTACAACCTAAGTACTGCCACTTTCTATTTCTGATATGTATAAGGCTGTAGTACATTGTCACCAATTGCTACATTGTTGCTAAATTCCACTAAGCCAAGCCAAGTTTCTGCTGTGTCATAAGAGATGTAGTGGGCTGTATATTCCATTTTCTAGGTACTGTCAGTAATACCACAGTCAGCAAAGAAATACTCCAACTCCTTGAAGTACTGGAGAAGCTCTCTAGGTCAACTTTCATCCCATTTAGGAGTGGTTGTGTCATTATGAGGAGGCATCCAAGCATAGCAGGTAACAGGATTGTTGTTCTTAGCAATTGTTGGTATAGTTGGGGAAAAGGGGATCTGTCTATTGGTAGGTGAAACTGGAGGTTGAATAAGATTTTGGAAAGAAGATGGAGAGATTGGTAACACATAGCAGTAATAATGGAGTGCTAAGAAAGCTTTCTATAAAGGCTCCTAGAAAGTTGTTGAGTAGTTCACTAACATCAAGGAGGTCCTAGCAGCTTCTAGTCTATTGGTAAGAGGTCTGGGGGATGTAGTCTGAGAGGGGGTTGGAGAAGTCAATAGCAGATAATCTGATAGCTTAGCAGTTGATTCCAAGTGACATTTTTCTTAGGCTCTGATTTCTGGCAGAATGATTACCTAATCCCTTGCAGTGGGCTCCAAAATGATGTGCTCCTATGCTGCCTACTTACTGTGTAGAAAACCAAAAAAGGACAGCCTATAAATGCATTGACAACCAAATAGGGTAGCTGGCAGTAGAAAAGTCTATAAAGGCCTAGTGATGAAGAGGGATAGAGGCAGGAACATAAGTCAAAACAAATGAAAACTGAGGACAGACACCAAAAGTAGTTGCTAGCTATAGTCACTAGTGTTGCTAAGACACTATAACACTATAAGGCACCTTTACTTGATACCATGCTAAGTCAAGAACAAGTCTGCTAAGGCTTGCAACTAAGCCATTAATGGTGACAAAGAAGACCAGAAATGAGATCTGAAGCTGAGGGAGATGATGAGCAGAGTACTTGAAGGCTGCAGTGGGCAATAGTGGGCTATAACCTTTCTTTTTTATGTTAGACTAGGTATAAATAGGAAGTATTTATACTGTTGTAAGTAATGTATGCATGAATGGAAAACTGGTTATTAAAGGTAATGGCATCTGTCAAGATGTCCAAAATTTTATACTAATGTTCAGATAGTAACTAGCCATAAGTATACAATGTTAGAAATATATATATAAAATGTGTCAAATGAAAAATAAATGAGCATCAAATAGAAGTATAAGCAAGCATACTATCCATCAGTATTTGAAGTGTAGATGCTATTTAGATATGTTTATTATTAAGAAAAACAAAGAGTCCAAGAAGTCATGTGTTCATAAGATATTGTCTTGTGAAAACAAAGTGCTTGTGTCACTAAGAGTTGTTGCTAGTGATCATTACTAAAGGGGTTCTTGGCCTAGTCATTCTAGATCCTAAGGCTAGACTCCATATGATGAAGCTTGTGATCCCAGATATCTCATGATTGCTAAGGTCTTATGCAAAAGGCTACTTCATTTCAGACTACTCATGATGTATTCCCAGATTATATGCTATGTAGATAAGATTAGCAGAGATGTTGTTAATGGTACTCAGTGACAGATAGGTCTCATCAACAGCTTACAACTTACACATTGTAACACACAATCAGTTGATTATATTTACAAAGTATAAAGTAAGGCACTGCCTTATATAAGTACAAATAAACTAAGTTAAAGGTAGCACCAAATGATGCTACTATAATATAATAAATAAGTACAGAATGGAAGCTCTAAACAAGGGTCCTGCCTTGGGGGCCCAGTTGGGAGGGAGGCATACTGAAAACAGATAGATACAATGCAAGGCTTAGTTTAGCTCCATAAGCTGCCACTATTTGTGAGCCACCTTGTACCAAGTCTTGATGTGCTTATTGTTGGGTTGCCACTCCACTATACTATTGATTCAATCTATAAAGAAAGGGTGAAGCCCTTTACAGAAGGTGAGACAGAGCTGTAATCCATTTAGAAAATCAACTTGCTATACCAGAGCTTGGCAAGAGTTGATATATTCATCCAACAACTTCTTCCTTTGTCTGTATTGCTCCAAATCTTAAAGGGACAGCACTGCTGTTTTTACTGGGTCTAGAGGGAAAAACTCACCTTGAAATTCACATTTGAATGTATCTCAGTCCATACAGCTGCAGACTCCACTGGGTTGAAGGGTAAGGAAGCTTGATTAAACTGCACCTGAGCCTCCAAGAGTAACAAATGGTATCAGACATCATTCTGAGGGTTGAAAGCATCCACAGAGTCTGCTGGCAAAGTTGAAGTAGTCATAGAGGTCTCAGATTAAAACACAGGGATGGTGAAGGACTTCAAGGGGCAAGATTGACTCTAACAGCTAGAAATTTAAAGAGAACAAGTCTGAGGACTCTCAATACTCAATATAGCCTTCTACCCTCCTAACACTGAGACTAACTATACAGTAGTTAGAGAAGTCACATGCAACCACTAAACATTGGCAACCCTGATTCAATCAGCAGGTAGCTCAAGAAACACAAGGTGAGATGTGGTGAGGTGAGGTGGTATGTGAGATAAACTCTTATCTCACAGATTGAAGTCATGTACTATCCTTCACTCATCAACATACATGCACCAGGGCATGTGCCTCAATAGAATGGTGACATAATGAGGTGAGGTGAGGTGAGGTGAGGTGAGGTAAGGTAAGGTGAGGTGAGGTGAGGTGAGATGAATGAAACAGAGCAACCCCTGACAGCTAATGTTCCCTTACAGTTTGTTCTTCACTTGGTATCTCTCTTTCTATTATCAATAACTTATGCTATAAATTCTATTTCATGGCTATGATAAAACTACCTTCTATCAAGCTTCCAATATAAGGAGCTTGAGATGTCTGGAGTGGCAAATAGCTTGAACTTTGGGTTGTGCCAAATAATTAGAAAGCTGTTGCACTTTTGTTTCTCCATCTTATTGATACATTTAAAGGTAAGTAATAATTTGAATTGTCCTAAGGTGATAAAGCTGATTTCTTATGTAGGTCAGCTATATATAATGGGAAGTCACCATGAAATCTAATCTTTATATATAGGACTGCCTCTTCAAATGTCTACTGACTGTAGAAATGAGACTACTCAGATCTTTGGACTTGTAGTACCTATGGTCTACTCTTGTCACACTGTTTATTATAAATTCAATTATTTGTTCAGAGAGATATTTAACCCTAAGCTTTCTACTGAAGAACTTTGTGCCCACTAATTTCTTTGAAGTGCACAAAGAATATAGATAGCTTGCACTTTATCTTTAATAGGGAGACAATGTGAAGTAATTTTAGTTGCCTGGTATAATTGTTTATGCTGATTCTAATCTTAAGCATTAGTATGCTGCATCTAACTCCTTTCTTTTTGTATTTGACAATTCTTTGGATAGCAATCATGTTCAATAGCTATGGCCTCTTATTCAGACTAAACTTGATAGACTCCAAGATCATTTCAATAATTATACTGGTTTCAAAGATACTAACAAGAAGAACTCCTCAAGTGTCTCACTCAATGTTGTAATGGCACTTCCTGAGAAATATAGTAGCAAAAACTGTCTGCAAGAGGTGAATACTTCAATTTTGCCAGAATTGATTGAAGTTATTCAAGAAGGAGAAGAAGAGGATATTCTTGCATTTTACACTCCTGAGTATAATATGCAGGCATAGATTGCATTTGATTCTTTGAGCATCCAGAAGGTAATCTTCCTTAATATTTGATTTGGTTTTTTTAGCAATGCTATCTTTGATTGTAAGCATTATTATCCAAGCACTTTTAGCATTTCTATATTATGTTGTCATTATTGATATGCTCAGACAGCTAGATATAACACTTGAAATATTTTAAACATTTAGTTTATTAGAAGAGAACTAAAAGCATTTCATTTACTTTGAAGAAAAACACCTAAAGTCATTCCATTAATCCTATTTTCTGGTAAAAGACATGTCTTTGATTAATATTGCTGAATGATGCTTCATTGTGTCAACAATAGAATATGAAAATTTGTTAACTTATATTTTTTTAGGTATTCTGTCCTATCAATATCATTTTTGTACTGACAGTGTATATATAATGTATGTATCTCTCAAGAATGTAGAGTGGAAGATAAATGTCTTCCCCATGCTCTGCCAAGTATCTGTGAGGGCAACCTCTGGAGGCTGTAGCTCAGTCACATAACTGGCAGAGAGAGATCCAAAGGTATATTTATTGTCTATAAGAAGTTCTAGAGGTCTAACTACTTACCTGGCAGAGGGAGATCCAAGGAGAACAAGTTTGAGGATTCTCAATGCTAGTATGTAGAAAATTAACTCTAAGAGTTCTAATAAAAACACTACCTAACACTAAGTCTAAAGTCTGATCCTAAAAGTGGAGGTGCATCTTAATTGGCCTTGATCTCCAGCCTTCTAAGGCATAGCCACTTCAAAGTTACATTATTGGATAGCCCTAATTTGAAAGTACTGCTCACCAAGAGATAGAAGGGTGGGAATACAAGGACAGCTCAGAATGAAGGAAACAAGAATGGGCTTTAGCTTGGACAGGTTCTCTAATATTACCCCCCTCTAGAGTATAGCACCTTGATTCACCTGGATAGAAGAAGTTACAGATTGCATGATCTGCCAAAGAGATGGGATAGATGCCTCAAATTGCCTTTGGGACATGGAAGTTTATTTTGTAGAAGTTTAAAATCAGAACCAGTGTATATACATTTACCTGTAGTTCCCAAGAGATGTTCTTGACACCATATTCCTTCTACTTCACCTTGAACTATAGCTTTCTACAAAAGAGTCTACTGTCTAGCACCTCCTCTACCTCATACTCCTCTTCTTCATTGACTAGCACTGATAGTAGCAGTGGTTTTGGGCATTGACCTGGAATAGGATCTTTGAGGCTGGAAATAGCTTGACACTATTGAAGATTGAGTGCAGCTGATGTAGACTGATGGGGAGTTTCAGCTGATAGATTAATGGCTCTACCTGTCTTTCCACCTTAAATAGCCCTAGGTGATAGTGGGACAACTTTTGTAATAGACTTTTGTAATAGTCATGTTGTTTTGATATCAGAGTTATCTAGATACACACACACACAGGGGCTAGTGTCCATTACTAATTGTAATATTATACCATATTCTCCTTTTCTTTTATTAAGGCTCTCTTTGGTTTCTTCTATGCCTTTATCTTATTCACAAACTCATTCACTGAATCATTCTTTGAAGGTTGTGCTCAGGGCTCAAAACCCATACAGGGGTGTTGTCCAATGTCTGACAAGAATGGAACCACATGGATAGAAAAGGTAACATGGTTGTTGTACTGAAACTCAGCATCTAGCAGAAGCTTATCCCAATTATCTTGTCTCTTATTATAGAACAACTGCAGGTACTGTTCCAGTTCATAGTTTATATACTTGGTCTGTCCATCTGACTAAGAAGAATAGGCTGTAGTTGTGTGGAGCTTCAGCCTGAACAACTAGTATAGCTCATAGGTGAATTGTGCTATGAACTAAAGACTTCTATCTGAGAGACTATGGAGCTTCCAGACATTCTTCTGGTACAAGCTGGCAGCTCCTAAGGCAGAGTAAGTAGTGCAAGTAGTGATGATATAAGTTTGCTTCCTATAAGGATCCACTACTACTATAACTGCACACATAACTTATCATATGTAGTCTAGCCAATAGGTTGGGAATGAGGTAGCCTTTTGCATGGGATCTCAGCAACTATGAGACTTCTTGGATTACAAATCTCATCATGTGGAGTCTACACCTTAGATCTGGAACAACTAGGCTGAAACCCCCTTAGCAATGACTGCTAACAATAGCCCTTAGTGATATAGGCACTTTTTTCAATGAACACATAGTAACAGAACATATGACCCCTTGGAGCCTTCATTTTCCTTGTCTTGCTTACTACCATACCTGAATGGCATCTATATTTTAGATACTGACATTTGGTATGCTCTTTTTATCTTTATTTGACATATATTATACACTTTTAACACTACATACTAATATTTTATTACTATCTTCATATGCAGTATGTATTATAGACACTTTGGCAGACACTATTATCTACAGTAACAATCTTTCCTTTTTGACTGCCTTACTTACAAATAGTATAAATACTCCCTGTATATACCCAGTTCTACACTAATAAAGCACCTAAGTACTTTGCTCTCAATATCTCTCTCTCAGCTTCAGATCTGTTCTTTGGTCACTTTTACTATTGTTAATAGCTTAGTGACAAGCCTTAGTAATTTCATCCTTAATTTAGCATAGTACCAAGTATAGGTACCTAATAGTGTTTTAGTGTCTTAGCAATACTAGCAACTATAGCTAGCAACTAGTTTCTGTATTTGTCTTCACCTTCATTGGTATATAGGGCTTGAAGGACCTGTGCTGCCTGTGCCACAGCATTTTCCTAGGCACTGCAGCAATTTCCTTATTGAATGTCCTTGAAAATGTTTGCCTTATCCCTTTAGACCACAATTCCTTCTAAAGCATGGATGACAAGGAGCAATAGTTTAAGAAGCACAATGTGGTCATTGTTATCTGCTTCTGTGCCATGATTAGCTCTTCTAGACAGTGCATCTGGTTTACCTATGCTTTGTCCAGGTTTATAATGCAGTGAAAAGTCAAAGTTAGCCAGATATAAAAACTATCAAGCCCAATGTTGATTGAGTCTCTTCACTGAGCAGAAGTACTCAAGGTTCTTATGATTTGTCCAAACTTCAAACTTATGCTATGCACCCTCAAGGAAATATCACCATTCTTCAAAGGATCAAACAATAGCAAGCATCTCCTTGTTGTGAATCTCATAATTTCACTCTACTACATTACTATATTGAGACTCTTAAAGTAGAAAGTTACAGGATGCCACTTACTATTCTCCTTTGACTGTTGGGATAAGATGGCTCCAATGACAAAGTCTAAGCTATCAGCTTTGATACAGAAGGGGAAGTGACCATCTGGGAACAGAAGGACTAATTTAGAGATGATAGCCTGCTTTAAGGCAATAAAGGTGGTTTGCTTAGTGAGCTCCCATTGCTATGCTCCATTCTTACTGGTGAGGTCAAAGAGAAGATGAGCATGATGAGAGAAATCCTGAATAAACCTTCAGTAGAAATTAACAAAGCCTCACAATACCTGGACTTCCTTCTTTTTCTTTGGCTCTGGCCATTCTGCTACACTGGCCACCTTGACTGGGTCTATCTCCACCATACCATGTGAAATGATCAAGCCTAGGTATTCAACCTTAGTCTGCTTGAATTTGCATTTTTTAGGTTTTAAGTAGAGCTTGTTTTGGTGAAGATCTTATAAGACAATGTATGTGATCTGACAGTGCTCCTTTAAAGACTTAGTATAGATAAGAATGTTGTCCATGTAGATACAGAAAACACCTTCAGCAATTAGATTACAGAAAATGTTATTCATCATTTTCTGAAAGGTAGCAGGGCTATTGGTAAGGCTAAAGAACATTACTAGAGAGAGAATTATAGAGAAGTAATTAAGGTTTGATCAATTGAGCTGTTAGTTTGTGTGGGCAACAGGGGCAGGGGTAGTGGGTGTGAATTAGTTCATTGCATAGATGAATCTCAAGAGTGGGTCTAAGACATTGGGTTTAGCCAACAGATATAATGGTAACTGGCATTCAACAAGCAGATAGTTGATAGTCTCCACTATCATGTTCCTACAGTGGGGGCAGATTGGAGTCTCCAAATAATACATACAGAAGAAATACTAGTTGAGGGCAATGTGTTGAGTGCAAAGCTGCATGATGAGAGAGAATTAGTCAATGGTATAACTGCAGGCATATCTCAGGAATAGCCTCCAGTGCTCAGACTAGTTTATGTGCAGGACCTGGAGTATATATTAGTGGGTGGCTTTAATGGTGGTTGGCAGGGGGGTTCTATGGAGAAGGACAGGGAGGGACTGTATTGAATTAGATATACCTTGGGCCACTAGTTTTACTAACTTGTCTACTCATTCATTGGGCTAGAACCCCTTATGTCTGGGTATCCAATTTACTTGCAAGTCTGTTACAATGTTCTTGGGCATAAAGGGCACAATCTTGCTGTATGTGCAGGCATTTAGATATTGAGTGTACTATGTTAAGTAGATAGTAAGCAGGATGGAGTGTAGCCATCAGCTATAGATAGGACAATCTTGCATGGTTGATATAGTAGCTGAATTAGACTATATTATTTGATTAGACTAGATACATAGTGAAATACAAGATGTTATCCTTATATAATCTACTGACATACATCACTGACATGTATCAATTACTCAGTATAACAATGTCAACATACAAATTAGCCTAGAGTAACCTCTAGGTTACATACCCTCCTTTTAGACTGATGTGTAAATCACTGTTGTACCTAGGCATTGACTTAATGCCAAGTATAGTGGCATGACATCACAGACCTATATGTTGAACTAAGGCCACTCTTTGCTGCTCTAGTTGTCATAATCTATCCCAAACCTTCAGACCTCTCCCCAACATCTTCCCATCCCTAGAAAACCCACTAATGTCTCCTTGACCTAGCCAACTTCCCCAGCAACCTCTAGCAGCCCTCCTGCAATCTCCAACAACCTTCTAGCAAACCCCAATGCTCCTCCAGCAATCTCTACCTATTCCTCTGACCCAGTATATATCCAATACTCCTCCTTGGGAACAGCTCAACAATTACAATATAAATCATGCTTCCATACTAACATGGCCTCCTGGGTCATCAGAGCCAACACCTGCCAGACCTGTATGTTCTAAGCAAGCCCCTCTATCCAACCTGTCTTCCCTGGAGTATTTTCTGTAGTTAGTCTATAAGCTATGGAGTAGTACTTGCTAGAGGTCATCTCAATATTACTGATAGTTTTCCAGTTGCATTTGTATTAGTCTCTATCTTGTCTTTATTTCATTTCTAGTCCTGTTTCCTTGAATCTATCTTTTTCTACCTCTGTCTTATCTTATCTCCATCTTGTCTTACCTATTTCCCTTTCTCTTTTATATGCATAAGTCCCTTTGTCTCCCTGATTCACTCTGGCTGGCTGTATTGTCCCCAGTTGCACTTTTATGACCCAAAAATTCACTACTAACCCTAGACTTGCCTTATAACTACTCTAACACTGCACTACAATTGATTAACCCCTGATCTATCCTCTAACCTGCTTCTATTATCCTTAAGCTTTTCTACTCTAACTTGCACCAACTCCAGCTCTATTAGGACCCTACTAAATTCATCTTTCAAACCCCCAAAACCCATCCAAACTGCCTCTGCTCCACCCTCAAATGGTCCCACCCCCTTCTAGGCCCTGCCACTACCTGTACATCACTAGGTCACCAGTCTATGTATTCCCAAGCCCCAGCCCTGGTGATTCCTCTGAGCATGCCCTACATAACACCAGATCACCAGCCTATATGTTCCTGAGTCCTGACACCCCCCTGGAGGCCTGTTGCTGCCACAAGGCAATCCCATGCCTATAGACCTTGCCAAAGGCCCCACTGTAGACCATGCCCAAGCTCTGCTATAATAGACACCAAGTCTTGAATAGGTGCTGCCCATCTGGGGACCTTCCACCTTGCCTGACTCTTCTTAGAAACTCCAAGTATATAAGTCTGAGCTTCTATAGTCAGTTGCTAGTCTTGATATTGCCTACTTTTTGTCTATTCCTTGTTTTTCTACTCTCTCTGTCTCTATTCCTATCCAATCTATTCTGATTTCTCTTCTTTCCCTCAACTTTCCAGTGTATTTCTCTTAGTCCATGGAACATTTCCACACACTTCAACCATCTCTGCCCTCTTCATATTAGCTCTGGGACATTGCCTGGTCCAAGAAACCTAGAAGCTCACCTCCAAGAGCAAGAACCCACTAGTTAGTTAGTTGATGATGGGAAGGGGAATATACAAGTGTTCTGGGATTTATCTGGGTGCTAGGCAATGTCCTGGAGTTGATGTGACAAAGGCAGAGGTAGTTGAAGTTTGTGGGAGTATTCTGTGGACTGAGACAGCTATGCCAGATGATTGAAAGAGAGGAGAAGAAGAATAGATTGAGAAGAAATAGAGGCAGAGAGAGTGAAGAAACAAGAAGTAGATAAAAGTATGCAATATCAAGACTACTGACTGACTACAAGGATTTGAGGCTATATACTTAAGGTCTCCAGAGAGAGTTGGGGATGGTAGAAAGTCTCTAGGTAGGTGGCACCTGTCTGGGGCTTGGCTTCTATCATAGTAAGGCCTAGGTATGGTTTGAAGCAGGCCCCAAGGGTGGATCTATGGAGCAGGGCATCTTGAGGCTGGAGCAGCCCCCAAGGATGCATTAGATTTAGGAGGATGTCCTGCTAGTGATCTGGTGATGCATGAAGCATGTTCTGAGGGAGTTGTTAGGGTCAGAGCTTGGGAATATATGGGCTGGTAATCTAGTGATGTATAGGTTATGGACAGGGTCTAGATAAAGGGTGGGGACATTTAAGGGTTGGGCTGGCAGTTTGAGTGGTTGTTGGAGGTGGCAGGGTCATCAGAGGGAAATTGGTGGAGTCTTGACACATCTACAATAAAAAATGGACCAGGCACCCCACTAGCCTGCCAAGGCCCTGAATGCTAGAAACTAACATTATAACAACCTGGATGCAATTTCTGCCCTACTCTGAAACCTCAACTCCTCTGATGGGCTGTTTAACCAGCTTACAGCCAGAATTGTAGAACTTTTGGCCTAACCTTACTCTAACTCAGCCCTAGGCATAGGGACCTTTTGTACATGGAATTGGGGTTCACCTCCAGTTATACCTACTATGGAGAATGGCAGGGACACTTGGTCCAAACACACCCTCAGCTATGTCAATAAGGAACTCTGTGCAGGGCTTACAATAGATGCTCTGCCATCCTAAAATTCCAAGCCCAGGACCCTTCTCTACACTTTGACCTTTGTAACCCTCCTTCTGCCCACTCCTACCCCTTTCCCCCTGCTCCTTTCCTGGCACCAGTACTAACACTCATAGCAGCACCTGACCCCTTCCCAGGCCTAGGACTTCAGGAAGGCCACTTCAGACCCTTTGGAGGACCATTCAGACCACCCAGAGACCTCTTCAGACTACCAGGATTCTTTTGGACTCCCTAGCAGACCCCCCTTTGGACTCCTCTTTAGACCTCCCTTTAGACTCTCTGGTGGACCCCTCTTTGGACCCCTCTTTAGACCTCTGAGATGGATCCTGGAGGGATTACCCTCTGGACTAGGACAAGGAGTACCCCCTGGTGGAGGACCTCCAGGAGGAGGGCCTCCTAGGGGGTGAGGCCCTGCTGTAGGCACATTCTCACTAAAAAGAGCAGAGGACCACTATTACTACTACTATAATGCTGCCCCTTCTCTCTGGAACCTTGAAGATTGGGTATAAGCCAACAAAGTCTATAAGGCTCTAGCTCACAAAGGTCAACTGGACATCCAGAAGCCAGAACCCTTCTATGGTTGTGACCCTCAGAAATGATGCACCTTTCTGGTACAGTGTCTCAATATGTTCCAAAGGTCCTCTACCTTGCACTAAAATAGTTCACCTATGAGGACCTTAAGAGCCTCATCATCAACATTGACCAGTGCTACTGGGAAGACTCTGCCAGTTCTGGAACCAGCTACTGAGGCTACTCCTCCCACCCCTTAGGGAGATCCTGGCAGCCCTGCAGCAGACCCCCCCAACCCCTTAACCCTACTACAACCAGCCTCTCTGCCCAGAACCCTGATCAACCTAGCCCTGAATATGCTATACAACCTACTGCCTGACTTCAGGCAGTTGCCCTGGATCCTGACAACTAGAATGATGCCTCAATGAAGAGTGGCAGCAACCTCAAGTCTGTAAGCAAAGATTCAGAGGACAAATTATTGCAGGATAACCAGTTGTGCTGGCTGGACCAGCCTTGTATAGCCATCTCTAAGGAAATAAAAGAACAGCAATGTAGGGTAGAGTGTGCCTGCTCTGCAGCAAGCCTGGACACTTTGTCCAGGAATGCCCAGAGCAGGGCACCTTTGGACAAGCCATCTAGACTATAGATGGGGACAAGTTTGAGTTTCAGTATGTAGAAAATGAGTTGGTAATTTAGTTGACTTAGAAGATGTATTGAATTGCAGAATTGACTCCAACATCTTCTCTACCAGTTTCATATATATATGCTTTGATACCTGCTCTGGCTCCCAATCCTCTCAATCTTTCCTGCTTTACACCTTCCTCACCCCTTTCCCCTGCTCTAATACTATTAACACTCTGGTAGACAGTGGCACTAAGACAACTTTGTTAATGACAATTGGGTCCATCTCTTCTCTCTTTCACAGATTTAATTGCCCAGCTCCATCCAGCTCCAATTGTTTGACAGTGGGCTGTTCTCTGCTGGAGAAATCATCTACTATATGTATGTTTCTCTGCACTTTGAGAATGGCATGCAACTTGAGCTCTGAATGCTTATTATCCAGCTGCACAAATTCATCCCCATAGTCCTAGGTCTTCTCTGTTTACACTATCAACCTCCACATTGACTGGCAGACCCTCACCATGACTTTAGACTGCATGGACCCCTCCACCATCCCTTTTTCCTTCCCCTTTGACTTGAATGCAACAAATGCCAGAAGCCTTGGCAGATTACACTTGACCTTGGCATGCTCCTTCATCATCAATGGCTCCTGGACAGTGAAGCTATGGGAACCTTTGTAAGTAGGGAATTGGGCCTCCCAGGTAAGATATTAGATGTTCCAGTCAAGCTGCAACTCTTTGATAGAAACTCAACACCTTCCAGAACAATCTCCCACCCCTATGTTGACAGCATCTGCCTTGCTAATGGCCTAGAATTCCCTGTTAACCTCCAGATCATCCAGCTATATCCTACCACTCTGATCCTCCTTGGATTATCCTGGTTATGCAAGGCCAACCCCAACATCAACTGGAACTCAATGAGTATAATGTTCAATAGCAAAGATGCTCAACTAGCCACCAGGATATTGCTTTGATCCTAATGCTTCCCCACCATTCAGGACAAACCCAGCCCCAACTGCTCCCCCACCCTGAACCCTGGCTCTCCCCTTTAAACCTTGTTGCAGGACCTTAGGGGGGGAAAAAGGAAATGACAACACTGGTAAGCCTCATTCCCTGGAAAACCTCAACATCAATGCCAGTGCTTCCCCCTCTATCCCCCCTTCCACACCCTCTTTTGTAACCACACCCTCTTCTACAACCTCCCCTCCTAAAAGCTTCCCTTGACCTCTGCCCCCCAGCTTCTTTCCACTCAAGATTCTTTACAGTAAGTTTCAAGGGCCATCTTCCCCCTGAACCACTTCCTCCAACCTAAAAAACTCTTAAACCTCAAATGAGGAGACCCCTGGACATAGTCCTCATGTCATAGGGGCTGCCCCATTTGTGAGAATCCTCCACAACAGGACCTAGGCCTACCAGCTGTATGTAACCCCTGTCAAACAGCTTTAAGCCCAGAAACCTCTAGGCTCTGTCAAATCCAAGAAGGAGATTCTGTGCAAGGTCATGCCCTCTAAATACCATGAGTTTGTGGATGTATTCTCAGAAGGAAGCACTAAGGAGCTTCCTCTATACTGACCCTACAACCATCAGATTGATCTAGAGGACAGGACCTTCCCTCCCTTCAGGAAGGTTTACAACATATCAGAAACCAAACTCTGTGCCCTTAAGGACTATGTGGATGAGATGCTAGGAAAGAGCTTCATCCAACCCTTCTCTTTCCCTGCTGGAGCCCTAGTTCTCTTTGCTAAGAAGAATGATGGCATACTCTGCCTCTGTGTCAACTACTGAGAGCTCAACCAGATAACAAAGAAGAATTGGTACCCCTTCTCCCTCATTGGAGACCTTGTGGACCAATTCTGGAGTGCCAAAGTATACACAAAGATTGACCTCCATACTGGATACAACAATATCTGCATCACCCCCAGACACAAGTGGAAGACTACTTTCCAGACTTGATACAGGCTCTTTGAGTACCTGGTAATGCCTTTTGGGATGACCAACTCCCCTGCTACCTTCCAGTACTTCATGAACAACATCTTCCATGATATAAACAATGTCTTTGTGGTGGTATACCTAGACAACATGCTCATCTACTCCAACTTCCTTGTAAAACACCAAGATCATGTCTATTGCATTATGGAGTGACTCTGGCAGCACAACCTCCATGCCAAACCCAAGAAATGCTCTTTCCACACTCAGGAAGTTAAGTATCTAAGCATAATTGTCACTCTGGAAGGTGTCCACATGGACCTGGGCAAGGTCAACACTATCACCAACTGGCTCTGCTGACAGAACATGAAGGAACTCCAGTCCTTCCTTGGCTTTGTGAACTTCTATTGGAGGTTCATCAACAATTACTCCAGGATCATAAAAAAGCTCACTTGCCTAACCCAGAAAGACACCCCATAGAACTAGGACTTAGACTGTCAAAACATCTTTGAACTCCTCAAAACCACCTTCACCTCCACCCTCATCCTCCAACACTACAACCCTTCCCTCCCTATCATCCTTAAATACAATGCCTCCAACTATACCCTTACCAGGATTCTCACCCAGATTGACCCCAACATCTAGGAACTCTGCCTAATTATATTCTATACCCACTCCATGATTCCCACAGAACTCAACTATGACATCTATAACAAAGAGCTCCTTGCAATCATGGAAGCCTTCTGGCAGTGTAGAGTGTAACTGGAAGGCACCCATTTCAGCATCTAGGTCTACTTGGATTATAATCACCTCCAGTACATTACAACCACCAAGCAACTTAGCCACCAACAAGCCCAATGGTCCAAATTGCTGTCAGAGTATGACTTTGTCATGTATTATTGCCCCAGCTGTCTCAAAGCAAAGACTAATGCCCTAACTTGAAGGCCTAATATTTACCCTTAGAGGTCCTTTAAAGCAGAACAGAATGCCCTCAATCAGCATGTCATCATCCCCCTCAAGCAACTCTGGGCCATGGTCCTGCTAGATGACAAAGGCCTCCAACAATAGATCTGCCAGGCACTCCTAGACAACTACTTCCATTCCCATAACCCCCAAAACTCTCCCCCTTCCCCCTTCAAACCCTCCTTCAATCCTTCTGCCTTCACCCTTTCCCCCAACCATCAACTCCTCCTCTGCAATGGTGCAATTTATGTCTCAGACCACTAGAAGCTATAACTAGAGGTCCTCCAGCAACACCACAACTATAAGCTACAGGGTCACCTAAGGATTCAGAAAACTTTGCAACTTGTCATGTAAACAACCCATTCCATTTTCCCCTTCCCTTCACCATCATCCAACCTCAGCTTCTACACAATTCCTTTCTGGATTTCAGCTATACCCTTGGATCTCAGCCACAGTCCTGTTTCAGCTACTTCCAGGTTTTAGCCACCTCTAGGACTGCTTTTCCTGTTCCAAATCATTCCCATAGATCCAGATTACTTCTACAGGTTCCAGATCACTTCCATAGAGTTCTAGATCACTTTCACCTATCCCAGATCATTTTCACCTGTCCCAAATCACTTTATTCTGTTCCAAATCACTTCCAGAATTGCTTCCTCTGTTCCAGATCACTTTATCTTGACTTAGATCACTCCCAGCTATGACTTAGATTACTTCCACCTGACTTAGATCACTTCCACTTGACTTAGATCACTTCCACTTATGTTAGATCACTCCTACCTGACTTATTTGCTTCCAGCTTCCCCCTTTAGTAGTGTCCTACAGCTATATAAGGTCTCCTAGTTTGTGGCTACACTCCAGTCTTGAGATTACCTATTGTGTCTGCTTTTTACTTGTGTTTATTCTCCTGTCTCTTTCTCTTCAATCTATTAGTTTCCAGGTTTACCTTTTTCAGTTCTCTTATTTCTTAACTCATCCACATACTTGTTTGCTATTAAGTCTGCCTAGTGGTTCTTTTGCTCTGTAGGAGCCCTCCCAGAGTCAAGGAATCCTGACAGCTAGCTAACAAAGCAGGCCATCTTCATCCCTTGCCACACTATGGACAATGCCTCACACTTAGCCTGACACTTCATCACTCACATCTTTTCAAAACACAGTTTACCCAATGACATTATCTCCAACCAAGGCACTCTATTTGTCTTGCAATTCTAGCAATCCTTGTACTAAGCCCTAGACATCAAGTCTAGCCTTTTGATGGCCTATCACCTGGAGACCAATGGACAAACCAAGTGCATCAACCAAACCCTGGAGCAGTACCTCCAGCTCTATGTAAACTACTTGCAGAATGACTGGTGTGCTAAACTCCTCCTCATCAAATTCACTTACAACAACTCTCCACACCTGGCTACTGGAGTCTCCCTTTTTTTTGCAAACAAAGGATATAACTCCTAGCTCACCATCTCCCTTTAAGACATCCTCTCTTATGCTACCCATACTACTGCCCAGGACCTCCAGGATCTATAAAAATAACTCAAGTACAAACTTAGCACCACCAACCAAGCCTATTGCAAGCATGCAGATACTCACTGGAGCATAACTCCAGACTGGCCTATGGGGTCCCTTATCAGGCTCAACCAAAGGAATATTAAGACTTGGTGGCCCTCCCCAAGACTCAACCACAAGCACCTTGGATCCTTCAAGATACTCCAAAAGGTGTCCTTCTATATATACCAACTTGACCTTCCCACCAGAATGAAGGGGATTCACCCCATTTTTCACATCTGGCTCCTAGAGTAAGACCTTTCTGGGCCAGCAGAACAATCTCCCTCCTGCTATCAAGGTAAATGGAGAAGCCTAGTATAAGGTTGACATTATCCTTGACTTCTGATGCTACTATGGCAAGATTGAGTACTTTGTCTGGTAGGCTGGGTATGGACCTAAGGATAACACTTGGGAACTGTTAGAACACCTCCAGAACACCCCCAAAGCCCTTCAGAACTTTCACCAAGACCACCCACAAAAGCTCCAAGACCTACAACTCAGGTCATAACCCCAAAGCCACCTAGGGTGTAACCCCATCTCAAACTCAAAGGAACTTCAACTCCTCCCTGCACATTTCTATTACCTTGCTTTGTCTTATCTTGTCTCTTTCTACTATCTTATCCTTGTCCTATCTTGTTTATCTTATCCCCACCTGATCCTTATAATCTCACCCATCTTATCTCCTTTCATTATCTTATCCACATCTTATTTCACTCATCTTATCCCTGCCCAATTCCCATAATCTTATCTTCCAACTTTATCTTATCTGACCCACTTTATTGCCCTATTGTACCCAATCTGATCTCTATACCTTATCCAGATCTGGCTTAAGAAAACTACAACATTACAAAAACCCAACAAGGAGACATACAAGACACAGCTATATATAAAGGAACCTATGGAATAAAACTCCATCCTTCTACTCTCCCCCCTCCTCCCTCCCCTTCCCCTTTGCCCTCCTTCATGCCTCTTTCTCTGCCTCCTGGAGGTCAATCACCTCCTTTCTAAAGTCCCTCCTTGCTATTACATTTACTTCCTTTGGTAGTGGCTCCAACAATCCTTGCCCACCCCAGAACTCTATATGAAGGGTTCTCTGCATCTTGTCTTGCATGTTCTCTGACAAAGAAATAGAACTTGCCAGGTTTTACACTGCCTGCTTCAGAACCTCCTTCTGGCTGAAGACTATCCCTTGGTAGATGCTCTCCAGCCTCTCCAGCTCCCCCATCCTATACTCAATTTCTAGGGGAAGGTAATACTCTGGGCAGATCTGATAGAGACTGTCACAAATAAACAAGCATGCTATAGTCTCCCCATCCAGGAGACTCCAGTATGCCCAGATCCACTCTGGAACCCATTATCAGTAACCCAAAACTCTGGAGGGACACAATCACTCACCTAGCAGGGACAACTGGTGTCAGGCTTGCCAAGCTACTAGCCAGCCCCAAGCCTACTTGTCATCACCTATAGGAACTCACTGCCCTACCAAGGTAATCCTCTGTAAACTCTCCTCATCCCACCTCATTCCCCTGCCCTTGCTGCTCTGATTCCACCACTGACCCCTGACTCTGCTTTTGCAACAACTGGTAAACCTGGCAGAGGGCATCCAGCTCTTCTGTCTTTACCACCAGCTCCCAGACTAGCTCCTGATTCTGGGCTATAATCTGCTGATTCTGGTCCAGCTGGATAACCTTGACCTCCCAGAGTTGGACCACCTCATTCAGAAGACTAGTAACCTCACTCAACAACAAAGTTTCAGGGATGGAAGGACTGGGGGCAGTCTGAAGGGAAGGAGTTGGGGTCTGCAAAAAGAGTGACAAGGGCCTGACATGACAATGCTTGAACTCTGGACCCTCTTTGGATGACATCCAGCACTTTGAACCTGCTTGTAAACCTAAAGGACTGATAGATGGAAGGAACAATAGGACCCAGAGCCTAATAGGTGCATTGTTGATAGCTCTGCAACCCCACTCTGTTGCTCCACCTGCACTCTGCCTGCACCCTGCACCCCTTGGGACCTCCTGACTAGCACTGTCTCCCCCTCTTATCAGCCTGTCTGCCACTGAGCCTAGAACAAGCAGTGCAAGTGCTGGTCCCAACACTTATTGCATATGTCCTAGGTGCAGTGGGACTGACCCAGGAAGGGGAGGGTGTAGGGCTTGCCATATACATAACAGAAGTCACACTAGAAAAGTTGGCATTGGAAATGACAACTGAGATACCATACCACTTACTAGGCAGTTCTTGATATACCACTCCTGAAATACTGCCAGAAATCTGTCACCAGATGTTGCTGCAGCAAAATTGTCTAGCAAGGAGGAAGGAAAAGTGAGTGCCCATATTTCAGAGTTGAGGCAGGATTTTTAGAAAAGAAATGGATGAATTGTACACCTACATTGCTTAGTGCTAACTGCTTTGCTGTCCTGTCCATATAATCAAATACAAGCACCACTTATCCTGATTCTCTGGCTGAAGCTGGAACTTCAGCTCTGGGAAAATATGACCTTTGAAGTTCCATGGCCTCCTTAGTCTTCTTTCCTAAAAAGAAGGATGGGTCCCTCTATCTGGTTCAAGACTATTGTGTCTTGAATGCAATGACTGTGAAGAATCACTACCCCCTTTCCCTCATCTCTGAACTTTGGAATATCTCTGTAGTGCATGTTATTTTACCAAGTTAGATGTCTATTGTGGTTATAACAACATGTACATTAAGGAGGGAGACAAGTGGAAGGCAGCATTCTGAACTGATTACAGACTCTTTGAACCTCTGGTAATGTTCTTTAGCCTCACTAATAGCTCTGCTACATTTCAGACCATGATGAACAACATCTTCTGTAACTTGATTGTGGAAGGCATTGTCTGTGTATATCTGGACAATATCCTCATCTATACTGAGACCTTCAAGGAACATTGTCAGATGTCCTAGAATATCTTTGCCAACACTATTAGCAATAATTGAAATCTAAGAAATGTGAGTTTGAGCAGACTCAGGTAGAATATCTAGGTCTGATCATCTTATATGGTGTGTATGGTGTGGCAGAGATAGATCCAGTCAATGTGGCAGATGTGGCTGAATGGCTAGAGCCAAAGAACAAGAAGAAAGCCCAGGCTTTACTAGGCATCATCAACTTCTATTGGAGGTTTATTCAGAACTTCTCTCACTATACACATCTGCTTTTTGACCTCACTAGTAAGGAGGTGGCATAGTGATGGGAGTCCTTACAGCAAGCTGCTTTCAATGCCCTTGAGCAGGCTGTCACCTCAAAACTGGTCCTTCTATTTCTGAATGACAACACTCCCTTCTATGTTGAAGCTGATAGCTTGGACTTTGCCAGAGAAGTGGTTCTGTCCCAGCAGTCAAAGGAGGATTGAAAGTGGCACCTGGTTGCCTTCTACTCAAAGAGTCTCAATGCAGTAGAACAAAACTATGAGATTCATAATAAGGAAATGCTGGCCATCATCTGATCTTTTAAAGAGCAGCAGCATTTCCTTGAGGGTGCATAGTATAAATATGAAGTCTGAACAAATCATAAGAATCTGGAGTATTTCTAATTAGCAAAGAAAATCAATCAACACTAAGCTTGATGGTCCTTGTATCTGGCTAATTTCAACTTCTCATTGCATTACAAACCTAGAAAGAGCATGGAAAAGCCAGATGCATTGTCTCAGAGGGTAGACCATAGCATTAGAGTAGATGACAATGATAATATTGTGCTCTTAAAGCCAGAGCTCTTTGCCATTTGTACTCTAGAAGGGATTGTAGTACAAGGAAAGGAGGTAGACATTCTTAGGGATATAAGATGGAGAAATTGTCAAGGTGCTTAGAAAGATGCAGTGGTATAAGCTGCACAAGCTCTCTAGAATGGATGGGCCAGTGGAGTGTAGTACACATTGAGGAGTGGAGTTTACAGAATGGGTTGCTGACTTTCTGGAGGCAGATTTAGGTGCCCAACATCCTAGAACTCTAATAGTATGTTATGGAACAACATCATGATTCATGCATAGCAGGGCACCTGAGCAGGTGGAAGACATTAGAATTAGTGTCTAGGAATTACTGGTAGCCTCAAATGTCCAGATATATTAGCACCTACATAGTACATGTAATTTCTGTCTATATACTAAACCTTGTTGCCAAGTATTTATGGGTCAGCTCCACCCTCTACTGATCCCTGCCAGCCATTAGAGTGTAGTGTTGATGGATTTCATTGTCAAACTTCTGAACACCTACAGGTACAATGCAATTATAGTAGTGGTAGACCTCTATGGATAATGGGCACATTTTTGTCCAACTCACACCACTTATTCTGCATTAGGAGCTGCTAGTCTACCAAAAGAATGTCTGGAAGCTTTATGGGCTCTTAGATAGATATGTCTTGGACAGAGGCCATCAATTTATAGTGGAGTTTACCCAGAAGTTATACTAATTATTGAGGGTAAAGCTTTATATAACTATGGCCTATTACCCTCAGTCAGATAGACAGATAGAGCAAATAAATCTAATATATAATATAAGAACTATTTTATAGAAATGAAAAAGTTAGCTGTTTTAGGACAATGCTTACATAATTCTAACTATGATTTGTCAGAATTTGTCAGATCTGACTAAGGCTGACCAAGAGATTGCCTTTTAAGGTAATGACATAGGGGTTGAGGAATTTTTTTATAATTACAGTAGTAAAAAACATATAAAAAGTTGTTAATTTCAATATAAACATAGAAATAAAGTATATATTAGCTTATTTATTGATTGATCAGTGTTAACAAATATTGAATACAGCTTATTAGTGAAACTACAACAACTTTGAGCTATTGATATACTCAATATCACATTATATAAGTGAATTTCAATTGTTTTTGAGCTAAAAAAATATTAAAAAAATTGTTTTTAGAACAACAAAGTTTGTATTGGCCTATCTATTAATTGATTAAGATTAACTAACATTGAATACAGCTTATAAGTGAAACTTTCAAACATTGGACTATTGATATACTAACTATATTATTATGTCAGTTAATTTAAAAAATTTTAAACTATTAAAATGCTTAGAAAATTGATCTTTCAGGCAATCTTCAATCTACTCCTTCTAATAGTGAACTTCCTAGTAGTCTTGAAAGCCAAAGGCAGCAAATGAGGGCTCAAAAAAAATTAAAACAGTTACAAATAACTGATCCTGATAATAGATAAGTAAATAGAGGCACAAGATCTAATTTTGTAATTGTGACACCTCTACATTTTGAATCTGGGAATATAGAAACTAAGAGTATAAGAACAGAAGGAATAGAAACTGGAAGTATAGGAATTGAAGGTATAAGAACTGAGAGTATAAGAACTAGAAGTATAGGGACTGAAGGTATAGAAACTAGAGGTATAGGAACTGGGGGTATAATAACTAGAAGTAATAATTAGGCTGCTTCCAGCTCTTTAACAAGGCCTATCAGACAGCCTACTATGACTGATGATCTATTTTCTATAGCTATACCTGAAACTTATTTGCTTGAAGGATAAGATACACCTTTACACAATCCTATGCCTAGAATAGTGCTACATTTATCTGCTCCTACATCATAGACTATCTAGAATGGTGCCACTATTACTTGCTCCTGCATATAGACAAAATAATAGGCTGAGACCTATCAACCAATGTTGCTCCAGTCAATCAACCTACTATTGCTCAACCTACTATATTTATTTCTAAAATATATCTGCCTAAAGAATAGGATGCATCTTTACAAAATCCTGTGCCTAGAATAATGCCACATCTACCTACTTCTCCTCTTGAAAGAGTCAGAAATGCTCCTTTCTAGAATACTATACCTATAATGATGACACCTCCACTTGCTCATAGAGAAATAGTGCCAGACCACCAAGTTGCACAAGAATAAGCACTAGCAATATTGCAAGAGTAGTAAAGGCTCAGATATATTATTATAGCTAAAAAGCAGGAAAAAGTACAAGCAGAAATGGAAAAGCAGCAAAGACTTAGATAAAAGGAGCAGCAAAGGCATTAAGTACAAGTAGTATTAGAGGAACAACAAATGTTCAAACAAGAGGAATGGCAAAGACAATATGTAGTATTGGAAAAGCAACAGAGGCTCAGATAAGAAGAGTTGCAAAGGCAGCAAACACAAGCAATATTAGAGGTATAACAAAGATTTAGACAAGAGGAGAAGGATAGACAATTACAAGCATTGGCTACTTTGCACTAGGAGAGACAGGAAAGAGATAGGCAGGAAATCAGACTAGAAGTAAGATAAAGTCAACTTCAAAAGACTACCTTGATTAATCAAGTTTGACAGCATATAGATCTCAATTCTGAATATAGGCCTTTGAGTGAGGCTAGAGTTCAAAGGATCCTATAAGGGTGGGAACAGCAGTATGAAGCTAATCTAGAGGAGGACTTTAATGGCATTAATGGTTTAGGTCTTCAAAATGATATACTTCTAAATGATGACCTGGAAAATATTTATGCTGCATTTGACTAATTGATGCAAAATTCTTTGGAGTACTTTGAACATTCTAGAGATAATGGAGAACTAGCAGGACAACTGGCACATCCTCTTTATAATGGTTTGAATGCTGAAGAAGACCTGGAATATGTTGATGACCCTATAAACATTGGGAATGATTCTAGGCTACAGAATTCATAAGCAGGACAACTGGAGACTTCTCTTCATCCTTCTATTCTACAAATTGTACAATATTCTGGCTATATTCAACCTGGAAATCTTCTTTCAAGAGGCAGACAGCCTTATTTGAATGAACCTACATTACATTCTCCTAGTTTTATAGATATTGCATGTCCATACTGTCATGCTTTACATTTTAATGCTGAAAAGCATACTAAATCTACAAGATATAATCCAAAATTTGGCATGTGCTGCTTATAAGGCTAGGTTGAATTACCTAGACTTGCAGATGCTCTACCAGAACTACTCAATCTACTTCATGGCCATTATGCCCTTTCTAATACTTTTAAAGCATCTATTAATCAACATAATAGAGTTTTTGTATTCACATCTTTGAAAGTCAAAATTGATCATGCTATCACAATTGCTCCTAGGCTATATAGCTTTAGAATCAATGGAGAACTTCATCATCTAGTGATACGATGTTGTCACAACATTGGGAACATACAAAATACCAGAAGTCAAAATAAACCATCTATTCAGGCTGAAAACTGTAAGCCTCCTGGTTAAACAAGTTCCAACAACATTATCTCCTTGAAATACACCAGAAGAAATACAGAACAGGATAGGACAAGGACTAGGCTATACACAATGATAGTTCCAATCACTGTAATGGGAGGGAAGCATGGGACTGGCAAAAGCACCAGAGTGGCATCAATTCTAGCAAGATCTGGATCAAAATAAGATCTGATCTAGAAATAACCAGATTGGAATAGAAACTTATGAATGGAAGCAATACA
>JABCKS010025154.1:0-22486 GCA_018851325.1 Termitomyces sp. DKA19 | reverse complement strand
CACCGACACCGACACCGACACCGACATTGACAACATCAATGGCCCCTACCAAAAAGTCCAAGGCAGCGAAGTCCTCTGAATCCATTTCGGCTAGGCTTGCCCTCGTCGTCAAGTCGGGCAAGTACAGCCTTGGCTACAAGTCTGCTCTCAAGCAGATGCGCAACGGCAAAGGTGAGTGCTCAATTCAACACCTCTCGGGGACTGGAGCGTGAGGCTGAGAAGGTCCCTCGGGCTGACGAATGTATTTTTCTGTTTTTCTTAGCCAAGCTCGTCTTGATCGCTGGTAACTGCCCCCCTCTGCGCAAATCTGAGTTGGAGTACTATGCCATGTTGTCAAAAACTACTGTGCATCACTTTGCCGGTACCAACGTCGCCCTTGGCACTGCCGCTGGGAAACTCTTCCGTGTTGGGTATGATTTTAGTTGGATATTTTGTATGTGATGATTTTGACCCCTGGATTTAGTGTCATGACCGTCACTGACCCTGGTGACTCTGATCTCCTCAACTTCGCCGAGGGCAATGCCGCATGAGTCTCAATTGCATACCCCTACCTATTCTATTCGCTATATTACGTTGTAATATGATGCATGCATTCATGAGATGATGATCTGGCTTTTTGATCATTTGCATAGAATAAAAAAAAAGTCCGAAATACATGATATAATGTACTCACGAGATGACAAACTGACCATTCTTCACTCCTCGAAAGATACTTATACAAGTTGAAACAATCGAAATGTATTCAAATTACAACAGTGCTGGTGACATTTCTATTATGGAATGGGGACCGCGGGCTGAATAGTCTGCTTTTGAGACATAATTTCTTCCGCCACTGTCGTTAAAGATGATCTGTAACAAAATCATTGGGTCGAATCCTTGAGATGAAATCGTTTGTACTCACCTTCGCCGTTATGCTCGATCCCAAGAAACAAGCTAGACCGTTCCCTGTATCTCGATACTCTGGATAATACTCTGGTACATTCAAAACCCGGGCATATCGAGGTTGTACCTCTGTTTGCAGTTCTGGTGTCACGACAAAGGGCGCCACCCGGGATTGAAGTGCAATTCCAATTCCTGTTGCAACGAATTTACGTCAACCTCGTGCTGGTAGTTTCCCGATATAACATACCTTTGACATGTCTCGTGAGATTCCCGGTGACGAAAAGACCTGCCCACAAGGACTGCCGTAGGTCAACGTCTATCTGGCTGACTGCAATGGCGACCGCTTCCTGCAAAGGCAACCGAGGCGACCCATTCGACAAAGGAGATGGGCTTCTGGGGACCCCATTCAATAGTCTCGGGTTGAACAAGGGTTCACATAAGCGGTGCCTTTCCTTACCCACAGTCAACGAATGTTCCCGGAATTGTACGGTGAGAAGGTCCAGAGCCTCGATCTCGCGAGCACGAGCTTGTTCTGCGGCTGATGCCTTTGCGTTTGCCTTCTTTTTCATACCGCTTTCAATAACAGCCTTTTCTTTGCCCGCCATAACAATAGCCGCAATATCCGTCACACCATCATCTTCCACCACTGCCGTCTCGCCATCAGAGGGGACCTTGACATGACCCTCGTAGCAGAGTTGTTTGACAAATTCTACCAATGTCGAATGAAGTGACTCAGGGTCCAGAGGACTCTCGGGAGGAGAAAGTGTCGACACAACGGATTGATTGGATTTCAGTAAGTGAGCGAGGTAGTTTTGACAATCGCATAACCCTATAGGGATGGTTATCCGTGGGTGGTGGAGCGTAGTCCCGTCAGAAATGGGTGTGATATCAGTTTTGTCCTCATCAATGTCCATCACCACACCATTGAGACTGTTTGCGGCGTACATCTGTGCAACAGGACGCTCGACTAACGCTAAGCCAGCACTGTTGAATCGTTCGAAGAATATCTGACATATTCTCTCATATGTGCTTCTTGCAAGCCCTGGAAATATAGACAAGATCACAGGAGACTCGTTTTGAATACGTCTCCGTTGCAGTTGGTTAAAAAGCACGTATTTCCTGAAAAATAGCTTAACGAGTTTGTTTCGCGAAGGAAACATTGGCATACCAGATTGCCTCTGCCTGGGCCCAGTCGCGGACATCACCGTCTGCAAATGGCCAAGAAATAGAGACGTCCTGTCCTGCGGCAATGACGTCGTCAAGAGCAGAGCCAACCAAATAGTCGTTTACAGATGCATTAGGCTCTGAGTGCTGGGGTAGAGATGAATCACGGCTTGAATCACCGATGGTTTTCTTGTTGACATTTCCTCCAGGTGCAATAGGCTGCTGCGACTTGTTCAGATGTTCGCCTGACGCGTTTCTTCGCAGACCGACGCGCGCAAGGATTTCCTAGAGTTACCAAGTTCAACGTGGAAAAAATTCATCAGGAAAACTATACAGACAACGGATGGGGTCTTGAGTAAGTCGTGGAGGCCGATTCCTGCGCGCACGGTTGTCCTGCCGGTCTCGATAATGACCACATTCAGGTCTCGAAACGACATGGCTGTTGGACACCGACATTTGCCTTTGTTTGTTTCACAAGCCTTGGGCTGTTCGGGGTTGCCAAATGGGTCAACAATTTAGACTGGAGATCTCGCTCTTCGATGTACAACCCATTTGAAATCCCGGACGACATCTCCAAACCATTCACAGACTACTCTAGATGGAGGCTTCTAGTTGATGATGGAGGCCGCCACACCTGGCGCTACCTCAATACAGATGAGGAGTGTGAAGCATGGCCTCAGAACTCAGTTGACAAGTTTTGGTTAGGGTTGGAGCTCGTATGACCTTAGCTAAATTCTAGGTTTTAAGCCTCATCTCAATGAATATCTAGAATCTCCCGTCTCTTCCTCCAGCGAAGACACCTCTTGAGGCTGCACGAAACGGCTACACATTCTATAAGCATCTTCAGTCTCACGACGGTCATTGGCCAGGAGAATATGGCGGCCCCATGTTCCTTCTTCCTGGATTTGTTATCGGGTCCTATGTCTCTGGAATGACTTTTACAGAACAGGAACGCCTAGAAATGATTCGCTACGTGATGAATCGTGCACACCCGGAAGATGGTGGTTGGGGCATGTGAGTTCGTTTAATTTGGTTGGGTCCAAATCCTCGGTTGAGGTCTGTTAAGCCACGTAGAGGGCATATCAACTGTGTTTGGGACAGGACTAAATTATGCAGCTTTACGAGTCCTTGGTGTCGCAGCTGATCATCCTTTAATGATCAAAGCGCGCGCGATCCTGCATAAACTAGGTTCTATTTACGCGTTTTTATCTCGTGTTTGTGGCTCAGCTAAATGCCCTCAGGTGGCGCATGTGCCATCCCTGCATGGGGTAAATTCTGGTTGTCCATTCTCAACGTTTATGACTGGGAAGGAAACAACCCGGTTCCCCCTGAATTTTGGTGCATCATTCATTATCTCAAATTGCTCCTGAAACTTATGTATTCTTGTCAGGCTGCTTCCAGACTGGCTCCCATTCCACCCTCACCGTTGGTGGATACATACAAGAACAGTATACGTTCCAATGAGCTACCTTTATGGTGTCAGGTTCAAGATGGAAGAAAATAACTTGATCCTAGCCTTGAGACAGGTATGTTGTGTACATAAAACTCCTGACGCCATTTGAAGCTTGAGTTCGTGTTGAGGAACTATATCCCCAAGACTATTACTCTATTCACTGGCCTGATCAACGAAACAACGTGTGCAAAGCCGATCTCTATGCCCCTCATTCTCGCCTGTTTGATGCCATCAATGTCGTGCTCACAAACTACGAGCACTGTGTCGTCCCTCCCCTCCGTAGAGCAGGCGTCGAAAGAGCTTACGAACTAATCGTTCTTGAGGACGAAAATACAGGCTATCAAACTCTTGGTCCCGTTTCCAAAATGTTCAATCTTATTGCTCGTGTTCATCGAGAGGGACGGGAGAGCGATGCATTCAGACTGCACGAGATTAAGCGCCACGATTTCATGTGGATCGGAAAGGACGGTATGATGGTCTGTGGAACAAATGGGAGTCAACTCTGGGATATCGGGTTCATTACCCAGGCGCTTGTTGAGACTGGATTGGCGCATGAGGAAGAAAATAAAGAGAGCCTTCTGAAGGCACTGGAATGGCTTGACGAGGCTCAGATTCAAGAAAACCCCAAACACTATCACACGTCGTATCGTCACACTACCAAGGGTGCATGGGGCTTCAGGTAATTTTCTCTGGTTCTGTTTGCTGCCATTCAGCCTGACGAGAACTTTTGCAGTACGAAAGAGCAAGGGTATACGGTCAGTGACTGCACTGGCGAGGGCCTAAAAGCTGTGATGTATCTTCAAAACCACCTTGAGTTCGTCTCCGTCTGGTTTTGTCAATCGGTATTTGACGCCCATCATAGCTTTACGCCAAAACTCGTTCCGGAACGTCGCATGTGTGATGCGATCGATGTGTTGTTGACTCTGCAGAACCCTAACGGTGGCTTCGCAAGCTACGAGCCCATCCGTGGTCCTGAATGGCTGGAATGGTTGAACCCAGCCGAAGTCTTTGGTGAGTTGATTCACTCTCACTCCTACGAGGCAATCTGATTCCACTCTGTAGGCGATATCATGACGGAATATTGTTATCCCGAATGCACAACCTCAGTTATCACATCACTCTCCATCTTCCGAAGACATTATCCTAACTATCGAGAAGCTGACATCGAGTTCGTACACTAATTATATACCACTCGTTCGCCGCTGACTTGACCGATCAGTAAGACAATCCGTAATGCGATTAAATACCTCCACGAAGCACAATATCCCCATGGAGGCTGGTTAGGGTCCTGGGGAATTTGTTTTACGTATGCCACCCAATTCGCTCTGGAAAGTCTTTCTCTGGTTGGAGAGACCTACGAGACAAGCGAAAGGGCTCGAAGGGCTTGCGAATTCCTCGTAAGCAAACAGAGGGCAGACGGTGGTTGGGGAGAAAGTTATTTGGTATGTTTTGCTTTGGCGCCTGCCATTAGGTTTGTCTCCTGAGTCTTTCTCTAGTCTTGTGAACGAATGGAATGGGTTGAACATGCCGAGTCACAATGCGTGCAGACGTGCTGGGCAGTGATGTCTCTGATGTATGCCAAATATCCTTACCCGAAACCTATCGAACGTGGTGTGAAACTTGTCATGTCGCGCCAACGCCCTGTAAGCTTTTCATTGACCAATAACGCTATTGACCTGATTTTCGTGTTAGGATGGCTCATGGCCGCAAGAAGCAATCGAAGGGGTTTTCAACAAAACATGCGCCATCGCATACCCCAATTTTAAGTTCTCTTTCCCAATCTGGATGCTCGGGAAGGCTGACAAGTATCTTGCTGACCTCAAACATCGACTCGTCAACGGAACAAGAAATGGTAAGATTCATGGACACGATCAGCTTAGTGTATGTTGATTGTCACCCACAAATTATACCTACTTGACTGGAGACGAGTCCCGCGTTTCGAGTGAGTTCCAATTTAAACACAAACTTCACCTGGAGTCCCCTGTAGTTCTCAAATCATTTTGTCCCAAAGTAAAACAATAGAATGGCAAGGGTCGATCATCTATGAAACACTTGCCTTTTCTGGTTTTGCGCCGCGATTTCGTTGAATTTCTTTCTGATATATAGCCTGTTGTGATTATCGAGATCATGTATGTGTGCAGGCACGCAGCATGGATCAAGAATATAAGTACCGACATCTACCACCATCCAGGTCCGCTCATAACCCTGTTATGACCATGAGCAAAAAAGGTTATCCTTGTTCTCCTTCGGCGATACTGAAGACCGGGGAATTTCCGCATGGATAGAGAACAATGCACACTTCCTCTTTCAAAAAGTACATAACTGTATTTTTGTATGTAGATCTCTCATCGCCTCGATTGTCAACGGATAAGCTGTCGACTCGGCCATCGTAATTCCTTTCAAGATCAATCAGAATGTTGAGCGGCGGAGATGTCGCCGTTGCCATCGTTCAACGACAAGTCATGGTTGTACAAGGTCAGGATTGATTATGTATAGTCTTTCTTCCAAGATATGCTCACAGAAGACCTTCGATCAGCTATTCGATCGCACAAGCGACGTGATAAATACCTCGATGTGCATACTTACAAGCCCTTTGGGGACCGCATTTTCCTCTCGAGCCCTGTCCCAAATGCGCGGATTGCACCTTCCGACATCCTGACTATCTTTCCCCCGACGGACAAAGTTTACATCCTGGAAGAAGGAATGCTCGAGCTGCCTCAGCAGGCATTCTCAGAGTTCATGGAGCTTAACTCCCGTCACCAAAAACGTTGAGAGAGCATGTGGAGCGCTTGGGCCGCATCCCACTGATGTATCGTCCTTTTACTCTACATTTACCACTATCTCGGTATCTATGGTATCACTGTAGCCTTAGCATTCACTTTTGACGTCTATCAGTCCTTGTATCCATAGCATCCGGCCTGCCACTCTATGTATGTATCATTCAAACCATCTCATATTGACCTACTTCTGACGCAGTAGAATCGAAGTATATAACTAGTTTGCTATCATGACATGAAATTGACATTGACAATCCAAAAAGATAAAGAATATGGAATTGTAAACTAATCAATGTTACAACACGTGTGCTTAAACTAGTACGGATAAATTATATAACAAGACCCAATACGCTTACTACGCTGATTGAGTTGCATGGGGATCTCGGTATATCTGATGCTAGTTTCAGGAAGATGACAAGCAATGAAAAGAGTGCCTCACCTTGAGGTCCCAGATATCCCCAATTTTTTTTTCGCCCTCTTCTTGTGCACCTTCCTCAATGCCGTCAATTGCTGATTCAAGTTTGAGGCCCTGTTCATTGGCCAAATGTAGTAGGCAAATGAAACAGAAGCTTGTGCTGATCTCTTCCATTTTCTCTCGCGGATACGACTTCTGCAACCCCGCTATGACTCGACTGAACTGTCGAGCCACATGAGGATCGGTCGGGGGTGGCAGAGATCCGTCAACATCCTGGAGCAAGGTTCAAGACGTAGGCTTGGTAACAAAAAGACTTGCATACCATGCTCCCGTCATCATCCTTCGATGGCGCAACTACAATATCCAAGCCGCGCCATATGTTGTCCTTTAATTTACGGACATCAACCCTCTTGGCTCGTTTTGAATAATTCACAAATTCAGGCCTGACGCGTCTCGTCTGTCCCTGAGTCACAGCAAGCAAATCCTGCTCTCCAGTATCAGCTTCAGGCACATCAACGCCATCACCGTCAAAACCATCGTCAAAGCCAGGTCCATCATCGTAATCGTCATGGAAGAATTGCGTGTTAAATGGTATAGCAGCTTCATTCATGGCTATGATTCTTGAGTTGTAGAGTCTAGATAGAATAACAATGGCTCACTGTCGTCTCCACCATCGTCTCCACCTCGGCCCGCGGCTTGTTCTGCGGCAGCCTGCACCCAGAAATCCTCGTCCACCTCACCGTCACCATTGGAATTCATTCTTACGCGTTGCCCGCGCATTTTAAGCTATGATACAAAGTCAAAATGGATGAGTACAAAGGAAACGACATTAAACATACAACGAATTTGGGTTTCAAGAAAAGAGTCACCAACTGTTTGCTTGAAAAGTGCATGTCGTCAGGCAATCGGTGGTCATCTCGCTTTTCCTTCTCCTTCGTCTTTTTCCGGCTCTTCTTTGCAGTTGCACCAGTACCAGGAAGGTTGATGCCAGCACCCTTGGTGACTGGCGCAAAAAGGTCCTTCTGGATTTCTTTCAAGTCCTTGTCGGGGTCAATTGGGGCCAGGAAATCAATCTTGAAGGCCTCCTTCTTTTCCCGGCGTGCTTTGGGCTTGGCTGCTACCTCGGTGCCTGCGTCCGCTGTGCAAGAAAAGGCGGGTAAGAATAAAGTCGAGATGCTCGTCAGGTACTTACTTCGTCGTATCACTTTCCTCAATTTCCAGTGCTCAGGACCAGCCCAATTCTTTAGGAAGTTTTGGTCAAAATAGTCCAACATCCCCCCATCGGCATCGGCATCCGTCATAGCCATGACAAGCTCACGTTCATTGGGAGCGTGACGTGGGTCAAATGGTACGAAGGGCCCACTATATCTTGCACCGTCCTCTACTGCACCAACAGAGCCATTGGAATTGGCGTCTCCGCCGTCCCCATCACCACCAATCATCATATCCCCAACATAATCTCCCTGGACAGCATCATCACCGGCGAAAAAATCTTCGGGGGCGGCAACAATGTCAACATCCATGGAATGCCCAATGCCCACGCCGTCATAGTTACCATTCTCGTCGTCATCGTCGTGATGGCGCGTATCATCAGGGATGAACGTTGATTCATCGAGACCAAAGGGATCCTTGGAGAAGGCGAAACCATCGAGAGAATGAGATATCGCTTTGTCATCTAGAACGGCCAGATCAGGCAAAAACTGCTCTACAAAACCTTTCAACAAGTGGTCTTCCAAGGGGGAAGAGGATGCACTGACTGCGTAGATACGAAAGATCAATTTCATCTTCTAGCTCTTCAACAACTTCTTCATCCTCAACCTTGCCCATAGAGTCACCAGCGTCAAAGACTACCCTCATCCCGCCGTCGGTCCCTAGACCCAAACTCAAGTGGTTCATCAGAAGACCTTGAGCACCGCCTTCGTCAAAATCGGCACATGTTTTCCTGAATAGCGGATCGACGCTAAATTCAAGGTCCGGCTTTTTGCTCTGAAGCTGTGATGCGTCTTTGGCGAGTGTTGTAGCAGGACCGCGAGATTTCTTTTTCGACGAGTCCCTTTCCCCTTCCCCGTCTTCATCATCGACAATGTTGTCGGAAGCAAGGTTGCTCAAGAGCTTTCCTGTTTCTGTGCCAACACTGTCTACTCGACTTGTCCAGATCTTGACACAACCGTCGAGTGTACATGACGCGCGTTGGAAATTGATAGAGTTGTCGTCGTTATTCCGCAGTAGAGACATGTCATAAAAATAGTCGATAAGAGCGAAATTCCACGAGTTAGCTGCATTGATTTTCTGCGAATATCACGTCAGACCTGAGTCAGTCGAGAAGATATTTTCATGGCTCGTACATTATCCGTTGCCATCTTCATCCACTCCTCAAAGTTGGAGCTCATCACGTCTTTAGAAACGTTAATAATTGGAGGAGCCGCGACAGAATTGAGCTGTTGTTTTGGCTTAGCTGTTCTGGATGTCTCGGGACCCTCCTGATCAGCAGGGATTTCTGATGAAGGCCCTGCTAGTGTGTTCTCTATAACGGCAATTCTCGCGCTCTTTCTCCGTCTACGCTTCTCTGCGGCATCGTCGTTGATATTGACTAACCGGTGGGTTGTACGACCTGAGTCCGACATAAGATTGGAATCATGCTCGGGAAAATACGCCTCGCTGAGACGCTTTTTGAGACCTTGCCTGTGTGGTATCGGGGTATTCTGCTCGTTGTCAGAGTCAGTGTCGTCGACAAATAGATGCGCGTCTTCAGAGGATCGGGCTCGACGCGCAGGCATGGTCTTTCAACAAAGACTGATTTGTACCACGTGATTTATAACCTACGACGCGTAAAGTGAACGTGACTCGTGATTAATTGATTCTTTACAACAAAATCCCCGAGAGCTCCTTTTTCAGGAAACAGCAAGTACTGACATGATGATTAACTTGCCAGATAATAGGTATGGCATTTGTGGAAAGATAACCATGAACCAATGCAACAAGTTTGGATAATACAGAGCTCATGTCAGATATAGCCACGGTAAACATCTCGGTTTTACAGTATTCAATTCCGACTCGAAGCATGGAAGAGTTCAGCACTTGACTTATCAGGCGGAGACGTTTCAGTCAAAACTACCAACTGAACATTTTCATTTTTACTCGTCTTCACTGGTTTGATATTCTAATATGTAGTATCTGTGGAGTTCATCTGAAATATCCGGAATGCTTGAGATATCTGATGTAGATTATAGTTTTTCCCTATCGGTCTTGAGATTATCTACTACCAAGATGGAAGATATTAGATCCTTCTCTACATCATAAATGGCAGCAATTGAAAAGCAGTGAAAGGGTGATTGATTCGAGTCAACCTGAGGCCTGACCTGTGAAATAAATCGCGTAACTTGACCGCAGGCAATCGCCGCTGTTTTTCTGTCCGTCCAAAAGATCGTAAGAACTCTTCGAGTACCCAAACAGATCGGAACTTGAAGATGATACTGTCGCCGCACGAGTGTCGAACATACTCGATAGGGATTAGGAGTCCTGGATAATGAACTCCTCGTCGCTTGGGATGCGATTTGCGTCGTTTCATATTACTTAGGCTATACAGGTAATCCTGCTAGACTTACGCAGAGTATCTTTTAGTCTGCCTCTGAGTTAACTTAGACCCTGCGGCCTCTGCCGTCACGAATTGTCTACGTTACAAGTACTGACAGCTGGAACGATGTTTCATACCAGCACCACCACGAGGCCGATCGCTTTCATAAACCGCGATCCAGAGTCTTCTGCATGCATCAACTTCTCATTCTTGGCAATACCGTTCGATTACAATGCATACATCTTTTTTGAATCTTAAATTTCTAGATCAGCAATGAGCCGCCGGAATCTCATTTTTGTCACGGGCGGACATTTCGGCCAGCTCAGGTTCAAGGGACAAATGAGCCGAGGCCGCCCTATTGACCATTCATGTTCCGACGCAAGTCGAAGCCGAAGCAGTGGTCTATGATATTCGAACTTCTGAGGCTTATTACAGCCTGGGTGAGCTCTTGAGCTAGCTCAACTCTCCGGGTTTGTTTACCCCAATTGCAGGCAAACAGATATGCGGCGCAGGGTATAGCTCTCAGCACATGATTCCAGAAGGCTTCTGTTTGCTGAATTTAGATGCGAATCAGTCCAATCTTTCTTTATTTTACTCTGACGTTTGTCACAGCATGTACAGCTAAAGGACGGGTGCAACATGTTGTATTGCTGAGCATACCCACTGGATTTGTCGGCACTTTGCCTTTGGAAAAAGGCTTTAATTGCTTTTGTAGTACAGCCTCGCCGCTCGCGATCAGTAATAGCTCAAGGTCCGCGAGCTGATTCGCTGAGATTTGGCTGTCAGCTTCGATTCGACCATTCAAGGTCCGTGACGTTGATTCGCGAGGATTCGATTGTTTCAAGGCGTCGAAAAATACTAAGTACAATTGTCAATGAAGAAAGACATCACGACAATAAGAACCTGCTACAAAAAGCAAGCCGACAAGCCTGGCATCTACGTAAGTTATTAGTAGGCTATGGATACAGGGTTACGAAACAAAAGACAACATGAAGATAACTACAAGGTCGTTGATAATCGTTGGGTATAAGCGAAAGCAGGCTGACTTCAGATAGGAGTCCCAAATATGATACTGAATTTTCATGATAAAGAACGAACTGAAAGTTCGAAGAGAAGTACGGAGCCTAGGGCTTATTCAGAAAGAGGGCGACGGAGCCTAAGATGGGGCTGCCAACTTCCCATCGAGACGTGATGCATGCTCACGAGATAGAGATCTTCAAGCTTGATCTCATGGCTTCGTGGGCCGACTTTCCACCGTGGATCAACGTCTTCTTCGAGTGGAGTACCTGTACGAGCCTTGACATCTGCATGAGAACTGAATGGATAAGAAAAAATTATGCGACATACGGAGAGGAAGCGCTCGACACATTTAGCAATATTCTTTGCTAATTTCGCCTTGGTGATTGGCTGAGGAGGGCTACGAAAGTCCTTAGTGGGGATCTGACGACTCCATGGCTGATAACCAGGCCACTGGATCCCTTAAATATCAAAGAAGATAGTCGTCGAAAGAATGACAGGTGCTCACTTGAATTCGCACCGATATGCTCGGACCGCGCCCCTCGAACACGGGCTCGTCGCGCTGTCGCAAGCGACGTACACGAGAGTGCAAAGCATCGATAAGCGAGATCCCACACTCGTCGGGAGATTCCATCCAGAAGTAAATGGGCTGTTGAAGCTCAATCTCTTCGACATACCGACGCCGATCGCTGTTGGTGTGGGGCATGTACATCTTTTGAGGAACAAAGGGCCCGGCGGCGAAGCTCAAAGGGAGTACAAGGGCTTCCTTGAATAGCTTGAGTTGTTCTCGACGACTATCAAGGTTCTAAACCGAGAATTAAAATGAGTATTTCGAAGGTTATGAGGCTACTTACGGGAAAGAAACTATCCATTGTCATAGGCACGAGAATCGGGGTTGGCGGGGGTGATGGGTGAGATGAACTAATATACGGGGAAGCCATCACCTCTGATGACCTTGAACGCCGGCCGTCGAGTGATGTCTGCATCGGCGGATAAGAAGATTGGGAGGATCCTGGAGAGCTGGAATAAATTGGGGAATAATTCGAGCTAGCCGTAGACGGACCGGCAGATGGCGATATTGACGAGTTATTCCAAAGCATATTCTGAGGGTGAGAGGATGGCGATATGAGCTGACTACCCGCTTGGGGTCGCAGACGAGTTGGAGCCGAATTGATGGCAGAAACGTGCCAGTAATCCAAAATCTCCGGAGGTTGCACTACGCTCTGGTATGGGTAATGAGCAGTATTGCCAGCATAGGCATTGTTCGTCCGGATGTCTTGCTCGTAGTCTTGAATTTGGGGGAGTTCGTCTGCGAAATTCTCGCAGAGGTCATAATCATCAAAATTCGACACGCCGCGTGGTACGGATGCCGATGTATACGTCGATTGCATATGTGAGTACTGTGAAGGCGAGCTTCCGAGAGGGGTCGACAGGGAGGGGGATAAAACAAAAGACGGCGCTCTGAATGGTGTGTTGGCTGCAGTCGAAATATATAAAAACGGAATTGTGACTCACTGATGTGGAGATGCAGGCATTTTGTTTGGAGTGGGTCACAGGGAGAACAAATCAGCAACGGCTTATGTTGCTCACACCTATCTCCCCTCCTGCTTTTATCGTCGGAGCACATTCCGAGAGGGACGAAAAGAATACTTCCCGATTCGAATAAAAGGTGTGTGCATCGGACGAATATTTACCGCCCAAAGCGGGTATGTGCCTCGAAATTCTCATGCCGTCCGTGCCATGTCGAGATCGAACGAACCACATCAATCGGGGCGCACTGTCCAAAACAAACTGGCAGGAGATAAAAGCATGACAGCAGTGACGATCAACACAGATTCTGGTCTGTGACACGTCCGAGATGCCTTTACAAAGTGTGCATTAGGCTCCGCATCCCTGTTTAGGCAGGATCGTGTGGACCGCACAAAATCAGGAGATGAGTTGATAAACAGGTACATAGCCTTCGATAAAGATCGACTGAGAGACGGACAGGCCTGAACCAGTTTCTCTGGGAACGTTGGCAGGGCGCTGAAACAGATATCAAGCCGCGATCTCAAAAAGAGAAGGCCAACAATGGTAACCAGATGTTGTTACATAGAATGACTTGAATGGTGAATAGTTGACGTCTGCTGGGTACCGTAATCTAGCTACGGGACGGCTGTGCAGATCTCAAGGGAGCACAAAGTTCTCAGATGATTTGGTGTAACGGAATGACAGCTTTCCTTTTCTGGACGCGTTCGAATGTCGGTGTCACGTGCTAGATCTAACCTCGCCTGCTTCGAAACCATGTCCAGTCTTGCAGGCGCGCTCGACGAGACCCGCCTTCCCAATGCCAGATACCCTCCTGTAGCTGGAGATGCTCACATGGCAGATGCCGAGGACCAGGCAGAGTCACAGGACGATGACGAGGGCATGGATGACCTTTTCGGAAATGATGAACTAGTGGAAGCAAAATCAGCACAGTAACCCCAGAAACTGCACAGATACCGCTGATTCTGACAACGCAAATAGTTCTGCCTCTTCTCCGTCTGCCTCGGGACATGAGTCCGAAAGATTGACTTCTTCGGAACGAGAGCGAAGGCAAGCATTGGAATATGAAGAGGAAGACATGCCTCAGGAGATTGCAGTAGAAGTCAAAGAGGCTGAAGTCTCATTTCCTAATTTGCCGGTACCAAGAAGCTCTGACGGGACAGTGAGTAAAGAGATGAACGTTTTCGTGATGACACGTTAACGATTCACAGAACTGGGTCATTCGAATGCCGAATTTCGTGAAGGTTGATTCTAAGCCTTATCATCCAGACACGTACATGGGACCCGAACACGACGAGGAGGAGTTCGGCGATAATATTCGAGAAAGGAGCATGTCTATTAAGTTGAAAGTGGAAAATACTGTGCGATGGAGATGGACGAAAGATGCCGCCGGCATAGACGTGAGTTTCGTAGTTTTATACTACCTTCGCCTGCAAATGGTTCTCAATCTTAACATACAGAGACGGCAATCTAACAGTCGCATCATACGTTGGTCTGACGGTACTTTAAGCTTAAGACTTGGCAAAGAACTTTTCGACATCAACCAAAGTCTGGACACATCAGCCACGGTATCTCGCCAGTCTTTAGGGCCTCAAGCCTCTCAAGTGACAAATTATTCCCAATCTGACGCTCCAGTCAAGTCACAGGGTCTGACCTACCTTGTAGCTCAGCATAAGCGTTCTCAGGTCCTCCAGGCAGAAGCTGTCATCACTGGTTATATGTCTCTCCGCCCCACTGGTATGCAATCCGAGACTCACAGGATGCTCGTTCGTGCTGTGGGTCAGAAGCACAATAAAGTTGCCCGTCTTCGGATGGCACCCGATCCGACCATGGATCCTGAGCGCGAAAAGATGGAGCTCATGAAACAAAGTAACAAAAAGTCCAAGAAGAGAAATGATTACGATGACATTCTTGGAGGAAAGAAAAGGAGGTACTCTCGGAAAACTGCCGGGCGTGATGTCTGGAGCGACGACGACGACGAGGTCGGAGCTTTTGAGGGCACTGATGAAGAGACCGAAGACGGAGTCAACGGTTCGACACGAAAATCACAGAAAAAGAACAGCGAAAAATCGGGTGCTGAGGACTATCAGGAAGACGATTTTGTTGTGGCTGACTCTGACGAGGATGCGCCGAGCCAGGGGGGTAAGAAAAGGAAAGCGATGGACGACGACGATGACCCGCTGGATAGGATCGACAAGCAAATTGAGCAACAACAAGAAAAACGAAGACGGGAGTCTGGTGATGATGATGGTGGACAAGCTGATGTGGATGTTGAAAGTGAAGAGGAGGATGGAGAGGAGGAATTTCAAGTGCGCCGGTCAGGCGGAACACGCAAAAGGGCCGTCCTACAGGACGATGAAGAAGAGGAATGAAATCACATTGTTGTGCATCTTCCATCTAGTCTCGTTGCTGTGTTATCCGATTGATTGTGACTATTCGTATACCTCCTTAATTATTGACCTTGTACCCTCCCACTGAGCAGGAGTGTACGTGGTACTACATATTTATTAGAAAAAATTGTGACTCGAGCACTACTCCTCATTCTGATTGTTGGATGAACTAGATCAAGACGATCCAGCTTCATCTCGTTCTTCAAGAGGCCGGATAGCGTTAACTATTGCTTGATTTTCCCTGTTATCCTTCAAGAGACAATGTAACGCAAAAATAGCATGTTCACGCAGATCTTTGTTAAAGCCGTTAATTTGTAATAACAGGCATCTGATGGGGAGGAGTGACTAACATGGATTCCTCTCGTCGACGACACACAGGTTCATGACAACTGGAATGCCGCCACAGGTTCGGACAAGATCCTGCACAGCCTTGACACCATGGCATAAGATTCCGAGAAGCCGGACAAGGTCACGCTTGAGATACTGAAATCCGGTCGGGTCTGACGCTCGCGTTGAAGTAGGTGTTGTCTGTGTGTCATTACCTCCAAAGAGGCTGGAGTGAACCGGTCTACCAAAATTGATTCGCGGAAGAAAGACATCAAAAAGACGCAGGAGGTCTACATATTGTGACCATCAAGTAAACAACCTGACTGTCACTCTAAGTTGCAGGCAACTTGCCTATCAAATTTTCCACGATTCCATCATCAGAACGCGTTTCAAGGAAAAAGGCCTTCAAACTAGGATCCGAGGCCGCATCAAGGCTTCCATCAGTATTTTCTCCTTCAGCTTCCAACGTTATAGTAATGATGCATTGCGTCACAAGAACGAGGGCCTCGCAGACTTTCGGGAGCATGACATCAAGTTCCGCAAGTGGCAAATGTTTGGCAGCACTGAAATCATCAGACGAAGTATCACCAATTGATGGGGAACGCGGAGAACGATTCGGCAAATGAATTGAACGCTCCACGGATTTGCGTGCATATGCTGATAGGTCTAAAAAGCATTTCGCAAGCATAGGACTCAACTTTTGCTTCACCTTGACGAATCGGAGCTGCGACGCAGGAGCACCAGTCTTAATTGAGTGCAAGTACGAGTCGACAATTTTCAAGAGGGTCGTTTGATGTGGTGTAACGATTTCTTCTGCTCTGCAGCAACATTATCGCAATCAGGATACCGCGTGGACACGAAGAATTGAAGGAGATACATGGTAAATTTTGCGTAGAGATCAGGCACGAGACCTTGTTCGATAAGTTGGGTCATGATGTCGTACCTGAAATTTTCGAATGAGACGCTCACGGAGAACAACGGCAAAAATCATACCCAACATCAAAGGCCTGGGCACCAACACTTGATCCCTCCGCTTCGTAGAGTTTCAGCATATCATCGAGCAATGATACGCAGACACGTGCTCCCACTGCTGTCCTAGTGAGCATTGTTCTACAATAGGCAGGTTCGATCACGGCGGTTGCAGACGACAAAGACACTCACGATCGTAAGCGGCTTCCATGAATACAATTGAGAATGAAAATAAAGACAGTGAGAACTGTACAAGGGTTAGGAGATGTGAGTAGGCGACTGTCTTGGTCCCAATGGGTCAAAAAATGCAAGGTAGTCAAAGCAGAAGTTCTCATACATGAGGACAACTTGATCTTCGGGAAGGTTGAGATAGGTTTCCCAAAGCTTCGACATGAGCACTTCGTTCGTCGTAACCATGTTAGACATTGCCTGCGTGAGTACGCAAGATACCGAAACAGCTGTAGAACGCAATCCAGCACCGAATCAGAACAAAAACAAGCCAACTAACCTTCAGTCTCTGCTTCCATGGCAGACCAAGAAGTATGATAGTGGAGCAAGCGTCTCATATCCGGTTCATTCTCACTAAACAAGAATTCAGTACATGAGAATTTCACCATGTTCGTCTTACAATGCTCTGGCCTGGTTCTCCGCGACACCAGCCACCAGATTCCGAGTAAATTTAGCAAGGCTACCGCAGACCAACCGAAGATCTTCATCCTTATTCGAAGTTCGATCAGTCTCCTCCTCATCGACATCCCAAAATGTGAGTTGAGCTCGGCTCAGATCCCTCCAGAGTTTTTGTAAGTCTGTCCATAGCGATGCGTCGGCACCAAGTGTTACTCTGTCCGACAATCAAGGAAATAACTTAGCTCCGAGGTAGATGGGTAATTATCTGTGCTGACCTCGTCTCCTCGTTTTGAGCGAGGGCTTGCGCGATGTGTTCTAGAGTCGTCACGAGTTGTATAACGCTACGTCTTGAAGCGACGTCAAATTCGGTGCAAGCAACTTTCCAGGATACCAGCAGAGCCCGAGTTTGCTCATTCTCTGACATTGCCAGCAAGGACGAAAAGAAAAGCTCAACCTCCGAAAATGGGAACAAAACGTATCTGCGTGTACGTCGGAACACTGAGGACCGAAACGGTTTGAGTGGTCAAGACTCAAGACAAATTGTGACGCGTTCATGCGATCGTTGGATATATGGAGCATCCTTTACACATGTTGGACGTCGACAACTCTCCCGATATTTTACTTCGTATCCATATACTTGGATAGAAAGACTTGCAACGCAACCCGACTCGGACGTTGGGTTCAAGACTTTTCTAAGAGACTATTGGTAATTGGACTTGATCAAGACCGACGTTGATAGTAACATAGTAACATCAGGAGGAGTTTCTCATCTGCAAATACTCGTATCCATCGATGAGCAACGTCAAGCTCACAGACAACTTCAACATATCCTTGGAACCTCATCTTGTAGACGCTCTTCGAGACCTGCGGGCAATCGTGCCTCGTGACCTCGCTGATACTCTTGCTCAATATACTGCCTCAACACCTCCACCCACAATACCATACTCAGTCTTACGCTCTGTTTCTCATTGGGCGTTAACAACCGGTCGCGAGACTCTTCAATCATGCTCGTCGCCCTTAGATCCCCGCGCATACTCAATGATTGCATTGCTAGCAGGCACCACGACATCGCCTGAGCGAAATTTCGGAACTTACGTACCCCCTCAGGACCCCGAAGAGATTGAGGCAGCAAAATTAGCTGAAAGGAAAAGTATCACTTCCCTTTTGAATGGTCTCCTCAGCGTGTTAGGATCGGGATTCGCCGTATGGTGGGCTGCGGACAAGTTGCAATGGAAGAATGAATGGGTATGTCCAAACATCGTTATTTCGTGTGTCCTATAACTAGACTTGATTGACAGAGAGTTCTACTTGCCCTGTTTGCTTCCATCGTTGTGGCAGTAGCCGAGGCTATTCTATACCTCATCTGGGAATCACGACTTTCGAAGTCCAGGAGCGTCAAACGACGTCACACAATCAGACGTCAGCTCGAAAAAAACAGCGACTTCAACGGTACTTCGAATGATAATCCTGCAACAATCAGTACGTCTATCGAGTGGGTGACAGATGCAGGATTGCGCCGCCGCCAGTGACACCTGTTCAAACTGTTCGAAATGACTGTTAGCCAATTGTAAGCTGCAAAAAGCTACGTCTGCTCGTTGTTGTCGACTCTCCTCAATTCATGCAACGCGGCTCCTGTTGACGCTACATTATGGGAATATACGTAGAATCCGCATCAACATCGAAAGATACCATCCCGTCAGCCCTCACACCTCAATTTTTTGTTTACCCGTACGCTTTTGAATATCATTATTGATACCGCTCGATGAAGACGTGATGCCAACGTCCTTTCCTCCAGCATCTTCGACTACGTCCCGCACGTCAACCGTGATGTACGGAAGGGAGCCACGAAAGCTAGATGCTTTGTGTCGTCTGGGGTCCGCAAGTGGCACATGGAATACAAATGCGACTTCATGTGATGACACTTCACTATGGATAGAAGAAAGGTCGCGGGTCGTCTTCAGAGATGTTTCGTATTGGGTTCACGATTGGTTCTGGATGGAGAAAGCCCTATAATATGGAATATAATTGATAAATTATCGATGCTGTCTGGCAGACGATCATGAGAATGAACTCGTATTCATCACGAAAGGCCACACATGCATATCACCCCGGAAGTTGAACTGAGGCGAACCAATTTCACCCGATACATCTACACGATCCGGGGATATGCCCGATTCCTCGTGTGATTCCCTTGAGGCTTCCGCAAGAAATGTTTTATCAGTCTATTTGTGTTCGAGACACCGGAAGTCATAACATCTTCGTTGAACAAAGACGCGCCTTGTCCACGCGGCCACCAGGAAAATCGAAGAAAACTCCGAAAGTAAGACCCATCGATTTATCCAACAGCGGAACACTCGTACCAGATTGCCCCAGAATGAGATCGTAGTAAAGTGCTCCTTATTTCGAAGAGAATTCCCGGATGATTTCTTACATTGAAGAAAGGTATCGGGACTACGGCGTTCCAGGGAGCCAGAACCAAACTTGATGGCCCATGGACCTCCTCCGTCAGCGCTGAGAGTGCTGCCCGAATGACGTTCAATGACCGGATGTGAGTGGTTTTGTCAAAGGAAACAAGGAATGTGAAGCATCGCGAACTATGGGAATGTACATGGACCGATATCCGTCGTTTCACTCGTAGCGCGATGGACTAATCTCGTACAAGTTAAAACGGGTCCTGAAAAACGAAAAGCATGATCCTTCGTTCAACCAGCCAAATAAATCCAATACATGAATCGCCCGCATACCTAGTCATCAATCACATACAGGTTAATATATACTGATACCGAACCCATGAATGTGAATAAATCTTAAAGAACTCAAAGCTGAGCCTATGAGGAAATCGGATGCTGGAAAATGAGTCTGTCTCAGCTCAGCATTGGCCAAGCAGAAGATAGGGCTAATAGTAGTGGTAGTGATTCTTGCCACCCGCATGGACACCAGGAAAACCATGCGAGGGGTATAGAAACTGTCCAAAAGCGGTTTTGATTGCTAGGTAGAGAAAACTAAAAAGGTTGGCCAGCTGAGTTTCTGGAGGCATGGAAACGGGAGGAGAACAGAAGCACGCTAATCTCAAGCTTCTATTCCCATAGATATACTCACGTTGCGTTGTTAACCCATCCATAAGTCTACTTTTTACATCCACACTAACCCTGAGCGGCTTTGTACTCAAAGAACCTTTGTCATGAGAGTTTAGTAGCATCATACGATTGAGCACTGGTGTTAAACCACAGCCTGCAGATCGCAACGCGGCGCGATAGTGACTAGAAAACGAGATAAATTGTAGATATGTCGTAACGAACATGTCGTGTACGTGCCTAGAAAACGAGATGGATAAGACTAAATACTGTGTCTGAGGACTGACTACATAGTGTCTACGGGGTCACGTGCATATATCATGACACCCGCCCCCTAGGCACCAAAAAAAGCTTCCGACCCAGGCACTAATCAAAGTGTCCATCGCGTTTCCTGCCACGTCAATGTTGTCTCCCGCGCGTCTTCTCATTCTCCAAAAACTCCTGGATCGCCTCCAAAGCGTGTGGCATGTCATATTCTTTCAGCCACTCATCGTCATCGTAGCCTTTCCATCTCACTAGGAATTCTCTAACACCCTCTCTCGTAGTTCTCCATCTCAGGATCCGCTCGATCTCAGCCTTATCTTCTGTCTCCATCCGGACCGCCGGCGGCGGCGGCTCCTGTCGGCGCCCCAGGATTGTGTCTTCACGCGCTGAGACCAGGCACGAGATGTGGAATACGTCATGGAATTGCCCACCCATCTGGGAGATGCAGGCGGTAAGCCGTGTTCGAGATCTTCTGTGCAATCTTGAATGGACCGAACCACCTCGAGTCCAGCTTATGACTAGGTCTGTCCGACCTGAGGGGCCCGTTCCAGGAAGACCCGATCCCTTGGGATATAGTCTGGTGCCTCGTCCACCCACGTGTCATAGAACCTCTTCATCCGCTCCGCTGCCAACTCCAACATTTCCTTCAACTCCTCCTGCATTTTGCGGATACGATCCAGGCGAACGTCCGTCTTCGGCACTGAGTGAGAGTTCACTGGGTCGGTTGAGAATGTCGGGTTATACGCGTATTAAGCATAAAATGGGGCCATCCCGATCGCGGAGTTGACGCGATTGTTGTATGCGAATTCAGCAAACGGAAGCCAGTCCATTCAATCGTCCTGATAGTAGTCGACGAACGCCCGTAAGTAAACCTCCAGTTCTTGATTTGCCCGCTCTGTCTGACCATTCGTTTGGGAATGATGAGCAGTCGACAGTGCCTGTTTGATTCCCAACCTCTCCCACATCCGTTTCACATACCGTGCCACGAATTGCGGCCCTCTGTCTGGTACCACCTTCTCTGGGGCTCCGTGTAAACACCACACCCTCTCCATAAACGTGTCGCACATTGCTGGTGCGTCATCCGTCGACTGCTCCCAGAACGTGTGCTCTCTTTGTTGACTTGTTGCACACTACCTGAATGGCATCGTGACCTTGCGAAATCGGTAGAGGCCCAATGTAGTCAGTTAAAATGTGTTGCCAAAGCCCATCAGGTATCTCCAAAGGCTGCAGTGGTCCATACGGTTTTTGGCGTCGTGGCTTGATCTTCTGACGAGTCTCACAGCCCTTGACATATCTCCGCACAAACTTGGACATCCATGGCCAGTAGTAGTTCTTGGCAATGAGTGCCAATGTATTTGCCTGTCCTTGCCAGTATGGAGTTGTGATACAGTTGCAGAAGCAAATGCTTGACCTCCTCATCATCCAGGACATATACTAGGCTCCAGAAGCAAACCAACCCATTGTCCACCATGGACTCCTTCAGTCTTCTTCTCTTTTAATGATGTCTCCCTGATCTTTGCTAGTATAGCCCCATCTGCTAGGATTGTTTATGTTGCTGCCATCCTCCTCACAACTTCTGAATTCTCACACTGTTCAACCCCCACTATCACTGCTCTTTTCACCACATGATCCTATGCTAGCACTTTCTTCTCTATATTATCATGTTCCCCTTCAAATATCTCAAAATCCAGCCTCCTTAACAACCTATCTGGGCCTGTGTTCAACTACTCCAGTTGATAGTGAATCCAAAAAACAAAGTTGTTAAGGAACAAATTCCACTTTGCCTGTTACTTATTTAGATCCTTATAAAGTACTTCAAGTTCTGGTGGTCTGAGAAGATGTCTATTGGAAATGGGGTTTCTTTCAGGTAAGGTCTTTGGACCTTGAATGTACAGATTATTGACAATGATTTTTTGTTGTAGACATCATAGTTTTATTCTGCTAGTTACATTACCTTAATAAAGAATGTCACTGACCTTCACTTTCATTCCCTGCCTTTTGTAAAAAGAACTGCCTCAACTGTCAA